>OOFE01023008.1:0-10822 GCA_900323365.1 Monocentris japonica | reverse complement strand
CCACCGTTTGGTGGGTTGGAGATGAGTTGGAGATGTCAGGCGGGCTACCTGTTAGGGCTGAGCTGCTCTGGGGTGGCCAACAGACTCCCCTGGGTTGACCAGATGGCAGCTACTCCCCATCGGCCCACCTGAAATCATGTGTTCATGAGACCCAGTTACACACACAAACACACAACATACAGGGATTGAGAAAGACACACAGAAGATATACAGATATACAAAAAAGAGCCACACACACACAGACACACACACACATAAGCACATACACTGGGCTGGGTACTAGGCTGCAGAAACATATACACACACATTCGCAGATCTGGAAATAGGTATACAGTACAAACAGGGCTGGGGGGAAACCAATGCAGTTTCTGAAGAGAGAAGACATATAAAATAGAGACAGGTGGTGATGGGAGGTCCGCTTATGACAATTCTTATGACAATTATTAGTATAATATTAGAACAATTTCCTGTATGGGTTGAAACACTAGCCTTCGCCAAATTTCACCAAAGTCTTTGCATTAGTGTGATTGGTAGAGGAGCTGTCCGCTATGCTGGAAAGCACTTGATGGATAAGTATAATCCCAAGATAAATGGAATGGTTGGTTCTTGCTTGTATGAATGACATATTGCTGCTGTCGTGTGAAAAACTTGCATCTCCAGAATGTCAATTTTTCAGGAAAACAGCCTTGGTTTTAGCTAGGCCACAATGCATTTTTAAGTTTATTCAATGAGGTTTGAAAGGGTTTCATAAACCCAAGGGAGTTTTTCTCAACCCATAGAGGACCATGTAATCTTTCAATTGAAGTTAAACATAAAAATCACCAAAAGTGGAGTTACTAGGTTTTCACATGACATCAGGGATATGTAACAATGATCATCAGGGATATGTAACAGTGATCTGGATCACATGATGGAGCCCATTTCTGCAGCTGAGTGAGGTGTGACTGTAACAGAGTTGAAGTGGGTAGTAATACTCACTCACTGGTTGAAACACTAGCCACTATCTAATTGAAGTGCTACTGTAGAGTTAGCTTTCAATTCAAATCAAATTGGTATCTGCAGCAGATAGCAACAGGAATTCACTTTGAAATACTTTATTATAATAGGAATAATACTTGCAAAGTAAAAGGTTTCCTGTTTTGTGCCGTAAAGCAATCCCCCTTCGTGCTGTAAAGCAATCTAGCAGATTTCCCAGTGGCACCTAATTTCCAACGCAGTGTAGACGCTGGGAGAGGCTCCCGATCTTCGCAGCCATGATCTCGTTTGTTCATGGCAGTTGTGCTAATGTAATGTTAAAGTGCTACATGTAGCACTTTGAATGATCCCTGTGGGGAAATTTGGCAAAAGTACATTGGGTAAACGTAAATTGAGTAAAAGTTCAAAAAAGGGAAAAAACACAACAAGGGCAAAGTAGAGACCGATCGCTTCATCACGGCTTGTAATTAGTTGCTCAGCAAGGTAAGCATGGTGGTCATTAAAATGGTTATTATGAGTCTGGTGTGCACGATATTGCGCTGGCATTGTTCTGATGTGTTCATTATGATTATTATGCTGTTGCTTCGGGCCTCTCTCACAGACAGGGCCCAAGCACAGCAGTCAGCTAGATGCAATCTACTTCATGAAAATTACCATAACAACACAGAGCTGTGAGAGACGCAAAGGGAGGTGTATGCAGATGGACCAGCAATGAAAGAAAACCATGGGTCCAATCAAGCTGTCATAACACAGGAATAATAACAACTAAAAGCCATCAGAACCTTTCACTCCAAGCTGTTACACCTCACCGTGCGAAGAATAGGATGGAGAAGACCTCACATGTCCTTCATTCTACCCAATACAGACGCATATACACAGCATGCTTTTATTCAATTCACATCCATCATCTTCACATTATAATGAGACATTCATCAAAAGGAATCTAGTGCTTGAAAACAATGATCTATTCCCTTGTCACTTGTTTGTGCTTAGACTGAAAAAAAAAAATTCTCTTCACTCTTACCCGGATAAACATTTTTTACACATGCTTTAAATTCGGGTCTTAGGAAGGCAAAAACAATTACGTTGCTCTTTGGGTTTGAGTGACAGGTAGTCTAATGGTTAGAGAAGCATGCTTGTGACATGCTTGTGTAGCTGTTTCAAATCCCCAGTCCAGCTGGGAAAATCTGGGCAAGGAAAATGAATATGCTATGCTCTCACCTCCCTTAACACCTACTGAGGGGCGTTTGATCAAGGCATTTAACCCCCTGCTCAGTGGCCAACAGCAGAGGATTGTTGTTTTATGGGCAACACACAGGTGTGAATGCATCTAACCGTATGAATGTTAAGCAGGGTGCTCAGCAAAACATTCCCTGAATAAATATACTGTAGGTTAAAAATAGGCTTGGAAAAGCCATCATCATAACAGCGGCATAGCAGAGCAAGGCTCTTCTATGTCAGCTCCCAATTCTATTAAAATGTATAAGGACAACCTGGTGGGACAGAGAAAGCTGTACTGCATCTGAGAAATTAAACTAAACATGGCCTATTGATTTTAGATCCTGAATACCACATGTTGAATATACAGGAGAGTGGACTAAATAAAGGAAAGACCACATGAAAAAGTGCTTTCACTTTGAAGTAGCTGCGTCACTTATACAAAGGCAGCTACATAGGGAACTCATATTAAATTGAATGCCAATCGGCAGAGTCAGCTTCAAAAGAGATGAGACCATCATCACTTTTATATGTGAGTTTTCAAAGCTACATAAGGCAAATAACAAATGCCAAATATAGTTGACGCCCAAATTGCAGGTAGATCAGTTACCAAAACTGCAAAACTGTTTTATGTGACAAGGGCTACAGTGGACAAACTGCATCAGCAGATGGAACAATGGTTGCAAGTTGAAGCTCACTGACAGGGACAGACAGACACTTAGGATAGATGCTAAACACTCCAAAACTACAGTCTCAAAAATTACCACAGAATATAATCAACACATCTGTGGCAGAGTTTCAACAAGAAGCATATGTTGTGAGCTTCAGAAAGTTAGTATTTATGCCTGGGCTGCCATTCAGAATCTGCTTGTATTTTATTTATACACTCTTCATACACTTTCCCCTTCGTCCACACTCCAACGTATGCATTTTTCGTTTTTGGTGCAAAGTGATCATTACTGTGGTGTTTTTGCACTGCACCTCCCAGAGATCACTTGACAACCAAACAGTGGCAGTCGCTGGCTGATGCTACTGGACACATGTCCTTCACAATAAGGTCTTAATAGGCAAGAAATAAGAACCTTCGCAGAGCAAAATAATTCAAGCGTTTGGATTTTACTGAACTGAAAGTGAATTGACCCCACCGCAGGTTACAACAGTGTGTAAATGAACCTCCTCTGATCTATTTACGCTCTCAGATGCGAGCATGGTATTTATCTTCAGGTTATTACCCTCATCGACTCTGAGGATATTTGTTGGATGCGACGCTTCTTACTGGGAAGAGGGAAATAGAGGGAGAGCCCATTGTGTGTGAGTGTGATATGAAAACACACAGTTCACCCTTCAGTCATGCATTTTCCTCAGCTGACATTTGCTGACATTTTGTGGCTAGCATAAAACATACAAAGATCTAGAGGGGCGGGACTATAGGAGTTAATCTGCTGTGCACTTTTTAGTTGAGAGCTTCGAATTATAAACTTCCATCTGTGTTCAGAGTAATTTTGAGATACTGAGTGTTCAGATCTCATGTAGCAGAACTAATATAACTATGTTTAATTTCCCTTTTACCCACAAACATTTTTGAAAATCTAACTTCAGCCACATGTCATGCCCTGTTTGAGGAACTACATTATATGGATGACTGATTTTTGCTCAAAATGCCAGATGGATCCTTATACCTCCAAGGATCTGGGGTATTTTCTAATCCATCTCACTTTCTGAGGCCATTTTCGCCTCATCAGGAAGTTAAAATCCTCTCTCCATCACATCTTTTCCACTCTGAGTTTATTGCGCCATCTCTCTCCTGTGCAGTGCCTCCATGCTTGGCCTCAGCCTTGACTTGCCCTGCTGAGATATCTACCTGTTCCCAGAGGTCATTCCCTTGGCAAACAGGTGGACAGAACCTGATCAGCCGACTCAGCACTTCCCCATACCCTGTGGAGCAGGATGTACTCTTAAGCCAAATAGCCCTGGCAACCTGCCCACTGCACACATTTGAGCCCTGTGCTGAATATCTGTCATGTAACACGTAACATATTATTAGTTTTCTCCTGAACCACTTGCATTAAATTTTTATCCTTTCACGTTCAAATGAAAGACACCCAATGTTTAATTATCAACCAGGTTAGTCAGTGTCTATATTATGTGGCATTATGCTGTATTATGTGGTCACTCAGTATGTTAGGCACATATTATGTGCCAGCACTCAGGACAGCGTGCATAATATTTTAAAGCAGTTCAATATTTAGTCACACATCAGACTCCTTTTTTTGGGAGAAAATCTTGAATATGCTTGACCTTCTTTACTGGAATTTATTTGCATCTTGCTTATTGGATGAAAGCAAACTTGTGTGCCGAGTAAATTGGTCTTTTTTTGTCAGAGTAAGATACGGCGTGTGTAAATATTCAGCAGGAATAGACAGCGACCTTCCCTGGGGCTTCAAATTAATGTGGTGAAATATGGAATTGGGTGTTGGATTGAGCTGGTTGTGCTGGTCAAAAAGGGCAGAGATGCCCTGCCATGGAGTTGAATGAGAAACCTAGGCAAGCACATTTCTATCAGTGTCATTTAACCGCCATCTCCTCTCTGTGAGATTTCAGAATTGCCCTGCTGCAGATGTTCCGGGGAGTCGCCTATTGAAACCTCAGCATAAATGCTAGAGGAGATTTGGATTTGATGTGCTTGATGTGATTTGATGTAAAAGAAATGCGCCACAGACCTCAAGCGATTATAATTCTAAAATCAGTGTCTGAAAATGGTCTCTGATGAGCCTGGCTTCGTCTTTACATTGGCCACTGGCTCAGCACAATGCTGGGGCTCCTCTGCTGTGTGTGGCACTGATTAGATTTCTGCAGGGCTTCTCTCACTTTGAGCCTTTTTATTAAATTCTTTCACAACACACAAGGAGGATGAAGCTTGTGCTCAGAATAGAGGTCCACATGTGGTGGCTCTACCTTTGGCAGAGGAAATCATTGCACGGTGGATGAGCAAATATAAAGGAGGAAGCTAGAGATAGAGAGAGGGAGGAAGAGAGAGAGTGCTTTGGCATCCATCCTCGGTGTTGGAACGTGATTTGATAGCCTGTAGCAGCAACCCTGTCAGTCAGACCATGGTTATGGTCATGAAACAGTTATGGTGACATTTCACATTGTCACAATATGATTATTCTCTTTGTACTCTAAATTTAAACTGTAACTCACTAAGCAATAGTTGTAAGTAATAAGGTGAGCCTCTAAACTTCAAATGAGAGGAGCACTCTTTGACAGGACCCCATGGTCACTATTGATATTGATGATCGCAATTTTTTAGTTAATCTGCTCATTCTCCTTATACTTCTGTTCCCACATGCAGCAATGATGGTGGGCTTTGCATTGATTAAACTGTTTTCCTGCAAGCCTTTTTGATGATACCAGTAACTAGTAACTGCACAATCATAACTAAGAACCATTTTGAATCACAAAAAATAGAGATGAATTGAGGTCTAATGAACATGTTATCCCCTCACTTACTTAATCATTATTTTTGACTACATATCTCAGAAACGACCATTTCCAACCTTTTTATCAAGCTCCATCTCTAATCTCTCTTTTCCTAAAAGGGTTCTCCAGATGAAAAAAATCTATGTAGCTCCTTACCAGCTAACAACACTTGATTTTTCTGTAACTCTTATTTTATGGATTTTTATTTGATTTTTATTGCGGTGGGGTCAAATAAAAAATGAAAAACAATCACAAAACAAAAGGGGTATTTGTAGGCGGTATTTCATCTGACTGTCTTTCTATATGTTTTTATAATTAAATGCACCTCTGTAATCTGTAAAACATTTGGGCAGTATGTCATGGATGAGCTTCAAGATAAGATCCCTATGATGGACAAGGTGCTGATCAGGCTTTGATTAATCAGAGCACCCCAATAATGATTGGATTTAATGTAATATGTCTGCCAGCGTGAACCTTATAAAGAGAGAATGCACATACACAAGACTTCCATGCCAATTTCAGCACCATGGACAGCCACATTCAGGCACCTTCCTCTGCTTTGGGTTTGATATTACCAGTCCAAAGCAATCACATGAGTTCTGATGACAATATATCTGCTTCCACAAACTTTTGATGTGACTCATTCACACACAGAACATCCACAGAAAGCATAAAAAAAAGAATACAAAACAACACCTGAGGACAAATCCATATTTCCTTTGTGGAAAATAATTACAGCTCTGACAGCCCTGTTCAGCCCTGATATCTGACTATCAACCCTGCAGTCCCCTGTCTGAACTGACATTTGAATTAGGTGGCATGACATGCACAGTTCCAGGGGTGAAGCCAGCTTGTGTTTGCTCTCACACAGTCACTATTGGAGAGATGATGACCTGCGCACCACGCTCCACTGAAAGCCCTAATAAACGTCTCCCAGCATCATCCCTGAGAAAGATCTACAATATCAACCATCTGATCAGCAGGTCACCAGGGATTGTATCCTGGGTCTTGTCTGATAAATGAATCATTTCCTCTCATCTCTCTCTCAAAACACATTCTGTCCAAAGGCTGGATTCTGGAGGACATCAAATATGGAGGGGGGATGTGATGGGAGGGAAAAACATAGACACAGTGCTGTCATGAATTTATAAAAACCCTCTTTAGGGAGAGACAGATGGAGGGAAAGGAAAAAAAACTAAGTTATGTTGGATGTCTTCAAAGAATCTTTGGATTGATGCAAGCCTAGAGACATAATTTCAAACAAAATGACTATTTTACTTTATAACACGACTCTCTCTCTCTCTCTCTCTCTCTCTCTCTCTCTCTCTCTTCTGCTTTTTGGTTAATTCATTATGATTGGAACCTTAAAGGTAATTGCATCCTCGTTCCTGCTGAATTATTTTATTCTGTAAATATGCTGTTAGTGTTTGGCTGTAGCTCAAGCTGGTGTTGTCATAGCCTTGCTCAGTGTGACAGCTTATTAGACATGCCCCCCTTATCCCCCCCAGCAAATTACATTGTACAGTTGAAGTACAGGCGATCGCTTTTAGCTACAAAATAGTCACTGTTAAGCACTTTTAGTTGTGGTTACTGTAGAAATCCAAAGACGATTTCTTTCCCTTCGAATGTCATGTATTGTTTATGGTCTGCTAATATCAACTGCTGTGCTAGTAAACATTGTATTACCTAAGAGACAAATCGCTAATGGATTCCTTCACTTCTAAAGAAGATTTGATATGCTTGGTTTGAAAAGCAGGTGAATGATCCCAGTGAATGATCACAATGTGCACTATTTGAACATAAGCTGCAATTTTACGTTTAACATAGGATTACTCATCTTAATCTCAGGATTTCAAGCTTTGATTTCATGTATGGTGGTGATTCCACATTCATAGTCCCTTCATGAATTATCATCAACCTCTGATGCAGCTTTTCTACTACAATAGCTTTTAGGAGTCGACTAATCCTCTGTTTTCTCTGCTAAGATGTGCCAAGGTAGTATCAAAGGTGAAACCACCTCAGACATGGAGGGAGCCCATAGAATTTGAATTCCACTTCCTGTTGTGTGAGGGAGCTAATGAGAGTAGAGGGATTATCAATGTTATTGGCTATGATCAGGTCAAATGGGAGGTAGTGAGGCATTAGGAGGTCAAATTGCTGTCTGAACAGGCTGGGACAAGATGTCTCCCAAAAGGACAGATTTTGAAGGTGGATGTGGAAATGGCAACAGCAGAGGCCCAGACTCTGTCAGTTACAACCAGACATGCTTTGGGTCATGCACAGTGGTAAAAGGTCACAGAGAGATACCGTAGTTACAAGCACTAAGCTTGGCCCTGGTCTCTCTTTCTCTCTTTCTCTCTCTCTCTCTGTGTTCTCAAAGCTGTAACCTGTCAGAGATACTTCCACCCGGGGTGCAAATGGCTTCCTAGCACTGCTGGTGTCATCCCTCACACTGTTTTCAGCCCCACTAATGCCACCTCTGTCAATGAGAGGGCAAAGGGGCAATCTCAGTCACATTCCTCAGATATAATGATTGTTGAACTGCATGGTAGCTGACTAACGCTCGTGAATTCACTAAAAATGAATTTCATGGTGAATATGCATAACTTTCTATTATCTTTTTTATTACCTGAGGAGAAACTATATGTGGAGGATTTATTATAGTCTTAGCATTACACTGCTAAAGCAATTTGGTCAACCCCAGCGGTAAATTAGCTTGTCACGTAAGATAGCATTACTGAGATGAACGGAAAATGCCAGAGAGCACTTTAAATTATGAACGATGGGAATTATATTAACATTTAAATGAGACAGTCATGGTCCAGTGATATTACGAGATTTTAGTGTTTATGGTGTGAAATGATGTATGGCAGGGAAATCGCAAATGAAATGTTATTAGATGCCCTAGGTTTTTCTTTACGCAGCAGAAGTCCACTTCAAAATACCCTCCTGATGGAACTGATATGATAACTAATCATGATAGACCTGCAATATTATTAATAACTGTTTTTTCACTGTGGCAAGTTGAATATGAGGAAAGAGACATTAATAGCATTAATATATAGTAAACATTTCTGTTTACTATATATGTCTGGTTCTTGCAAAGTATGAGAAATATTGTCGCTATGTGAGTATTGCACTGAAATCAAAACTCCTGATTCTCCCTGCTGCAGCTCCAGGGTATAAGCTATCACAGCAAAACATGTCCAGAGGGGACGGGGAAAGAAAATGAAAGCAGCAAGTACAGGCAATGACCTTTGCAGGATCCTAGCATGATAAATGTCAAAGGTTTTCTGTTTTTAATTTGTCAAAGTTTCCAGAGAAGCCTGACCTATGCCTACTTTCAGCCACAGTGTTCCCATCACAGCAGTCGCTGAAGCGGCACCTCAAAACCTATTACTCCCCGCCTTTGCTGAGGCTAGTGCTGTCAAGGCTGCAAATTAGCCCATTTGCAACCTTTCATAATGCACTGTAGCAAGGAACAGCATGTTTTTCTCAGGGAGGAACGATGTTGAATGATGTACCTATTGCAAACATGACATATTACAGACAGATAAGAGAATATATATCTATTCACATTTGACAGGTGTCAGTTGTGTAATCCATTGTGCTTCCCTCTTCTGTGTTTATTGTGTGGGATGTTAATTTAGAACAATTTTGTAGTGTTACTATATTAGAGTTTGGTCTGGTGCTCTTCAGATGTTCTCCTTAGTTATTATGAGTTTTGTGTAATAATAATAATAATCATAATAATAATAATAACAATAATCATAATAATCATAATAAAGATGGATTTACTTCAGGAATAAAAATATAACCGATATGTTCTCAATCTACATTGCATGTTTGTTTGTTCTTATGTGCACAGCACTGTTACTACTGTGTGTCTTTATCACGCGAATGCGGAGCTCCCATGAATTCTCACTGTGGTGACTATTGCCGATGTACAGATTTACAGATGTTGGCAGTTTACAGATTTACAGTCCAGTGCAAGAGCAAATGCACAGTGTGCAAATGTGCATCACTATTAGATTTACTGTGCAAATGTGCAAGTGAGCATTGTTAGCAGTGACCAGATTTAGCATGACCAGATTTACAGATGACAGTAGCACATACTGAAATGTGTCCAGATGTGCAAATGTGGTTTATTAGCTAAGCACAGTATCAGATTGTACAGAAATGTGTACCTGTAGACGTATAAGCTGTAACCTCTCATGTATACTCTAACTACATAGCAATAATAATGGGTCATAGATTTCATTTATTTACCAAATTGTTATCTTTATATATGGTAGACGAGACCTTGATTTGTTGCCAATAGCAGACATCTAAGGCACAGAGGTTTTGATTATTGATTACAAGTAGAAGCAGAACAGAGTAATCATCCCTCTCCTCCTTCGCTCCTGTCTGGGAATGCTTGATCAATGAATGGCTAGTAATCATGAAAAGACCCTCTGGTCGATTCCACATTAGACTCCATCTTTCTTATTAATGGGCATTTCTTTTTCTGCTTCTATTTACGATGTTCAAAGAAAGCAGTACATACACTGATCAGCCACAACATAAAAAACCATTGACAGGTGAAGTGAATAACATCAATTATCTCGTTACAATGGCACCTGTCAAGGGGTGGGATATATTGGGAAGCAAGTGAACAGTCAGTTCTTGAAGTTGATGTGTTGGAAGCAGGAAAAATGGGCAATCATGAGGATCTGAGCGACTTTGACAAGGGCCAAATTGTGATGGCTAGACGACTGGGTCAGAGCATCTCCAAAACAGCAGGTCTTGTGGGGTGTTCCCGGTATGCAACCGGTGAACTGGCGACAGGGTCATGGGCGCCCAAGGCTCATTGATGCACACGGGGAGTGAAGGCTAGCCCGTTTGGTCCAATCCCACAGAAGAGCTACTGTAGCACAAATTGCTGAAAAAGTTACTGCTGGCTATGATAGAAAGGTGTCAGAACACACAGTGCATCACAGCTTGCTGCGTATGGGGCTGCATAGCCGCACACCGGTCAGAGTGCCCATGCTGACCCCTGTCCACCACCGAAAGCGCCTACAATGGGCACATGAGCATCAGAACTGGACCATGGAGCAATGGAAGAAGGTGGCCTGGTCTGATGAAACATGTTTTCTTTTACATCATGTGG
>OOFE01023007.1:5143-22773 GCA_900323365.1 Monocentris japonica | reverse complement strand
TTTTTTGCCTGCCTTGCAGTTCTCATGCCTCAGATCGTGTGTGTGTGTGTGTGTGTGTGTGTGTGTGTGTGTGTGCATGTGTGTGTGTGTGTGTGCGTGCACGCACGCACTGTGGGCACATAGGCACCAGTTTCACTCACATGGGAACCATAACAGAAGAGGTTTATTCCTAGCTCATAACCCATGCCGTAGTCACACTCATCATTGGCAAACTGAACAAATGTGTTCATCTCCTGGAGCGGTCCAAAGGCTTTCACCCGCTCTTCATCATTCCGTGCTTCAGCAATGGCTTTGCAGATCTTCTTGAGGCCAGCTAGACACCGGGGCGGGAAAGGGACATTATCGAATCATCCGACATAAGTTAACTGGCTGAAATCAAATGCATTTATCATCTTAAAAAGGTATGCCAACATGGTTAGAGCATCAACAACAGAATAATCATATAAGTATTACTCGTAACAACAAAAGTATTGAAAACGCACATAACATTTAACAGGCAAGTTGTAGAATGATCCGGGACATTTGCCTGCTTTCACAAATTGCAGTATTAATCCCATCACAATATTAATGACCAAAATGTTTTTTTGCAATTTCATCAACAAAGACTACAAAAAGCAAATATTCTGTCTCATGACAACATTTGAAATAATTCTTTCATTCTAGTATTGACGAACAATATGATGAAACGGAAAAAACACCGCAGCAGATGTTATATCAAGGTTATACCATTAAAGTCCTCCGCTATCAACACTATTAAATTTCTAAACCTCTCAGGAAGAATTTCAAAGTGATGTCCTTGCCTTGTAAACCAATGATTTCCTCCCAAAGCTTGTTTGAAAATGTTCATGTTGTCTGTGAGGTCAGTGGAGGGGGGGCTTTAAGAATCATCTCCTCAGTATCTGTGCTTAGAACTGCTTTTTCCTTTCAGTGTTATGAAACATTTTATTTCAATGTTTGAAGGTATACAGATACAGGTAAAGGTCTAAAGGTCTAAGGTTTAAATCTACGCAGTGGCGTACATACACAATTGTGGGGTAAGTTCGATTTAATGGTCAGAGAAGGCTGGTTATCACATATGTTCCAGATTTAAAATCCAGCTTTGTGTGCATCAAGGTACATACCAGGGCACAAACCAAGCTCCCCTGTCTATGCTTGGTGTGTCAGTTTGTATTTCTCATGCTATTTGAGTTGAACTATATAGGACTAAGTTATGGCAGTCCTTACATTTAATGGTTATGACATTATTCTCACTAGAAAATGTTTCATTTTCCAAGGTTAGGTGTAGAGTTCAAAAACAGAAAAATAGGAAAATGTTTAAATGTTGCTAACACAATATACACTAAAAGAGTGGTGTTATTTGTTATTCTAAGGTTGAACTGTTCTATATAATCTAATGATTATAGCTGACTAAAATCATAGGCCATTTTAATAATTGACTGTCACTGTCAAAATTAATGCTGTGAAATGCAAAAATTGCGCCTTGAAATTTTTAGTCCATTTTGTGGCAAAGTATAATGAACACCAGTGTTTGTTATGCATGTGAGCTCACCATCCGTTTCTGGCAGTTCTCTGTATCCCACATCATTCTTGTCTACAGGCACAACAATGCCGGCACTGTGGAAAGTCTTGGTGACCACCTATAGTGTGAAAAGAGGGCTCCAGTTACCCACGAGGCAGATTCTCCCCACTGTTGCGACTACATGGTATGTGCCTTAGCCCGGTGAGCCACCAGTGCATCCCATATGGCAAGATGTTTATCCACCTGCATCTACGACAGTCATGTTGATACTGATTGAATCAACACAATGAATACAACCTTATGCAGTAGTGTGTTGAAGTGCTACTGTCCTATGCAATAAAATGACAGAGGTAGACACATATTAGGTTGAAAGGGGCACGATAGTCTCTTGAGAGTTATAAATATCTGATGCACACATCTACATTCGTAAACTTTTTGCTCCATTGTGTCAGCTACCTTCTTGTCCCTCTGCTTCATGCCTTTGGTCTTCTGATCTAGAGAAAAGCCCAGAGTCTCCGCCCTGCCTCTTAGCTTTGCCTCCAAGTTCCCCAAAGCATCTCCTTGAGCTTTCTGGCTGCCCCTCTCTTTCCTCTTCTTCAACAGGTGCAGGCTGTTTGAGTGGATAAAGGGATCGAAAATAGGAGAGGATGACATAAGTGTGAAGAGAGAGCGACAGCGAGAGATAATACCTTAATCAAGTGCCGCTCCACACATACACGTGATAAGATTACCAAATACGTTGATTAGGACATATCTAGTTGGATGTGATGGTCAGTACTCACTGGACAGCAGCAAACACGTTGTCCCCCATCTGTGTTATAGTGTACCCCTTCTTTGCTTCATTTTCCCCAACGAAGGAAGGAAGGGAGTCTGGAGTGTCTCTGATAAGATTGGATTTCAGGAACAACAAAATTACAAGGAAATGACCTATCCACAGTCATGCAGTCATATATGTAGTGGACACAAGCATGCATCTTGGGTCTTTGTCTTTAGAGACAAAATTATTGATATAATTATTGCATACTGTCAGTCCCTCACAAGCCATCTTCTCTCATTCTACCTGGCTCAGTGACTATTACATAGCTTTAGTAGGCTACGTTGGGGTTCCCTGATAGAGGCTGCTAGTCATGGAGACGGCTAGTCAAAGCAACTTGTATCTAAATTTTCCCATTGATTCAACTCAATTCAAACACCTTGGCAGAACTGCGAGAATACAAAAAAAATGTGTATCCAATACCTGTAATAGCCCAGGTGGTGCTGGCTTTCCACATTCCCCTGAAGTATGGTCTGAAACTCTGGTGGGTCATAGAAATACCTCCAGTGAAGGTGGAAGTTGGGCTGAGGATTCTGGGAGTTTTTGTGAGCTTCTGCCAGAATGTCGAAAGGCCCAACCAACCGCAAACCAAGTGTGTCTATCAGTGCACCTACAGATATTAAGATGCATCAAAATAAGAGTGATATTCAGATCAATCAGATGCATATACTTTTCACAAATAGTGCTGAAGAGAGAGAACAGACTTTCCTTCAATCACTAAACAGAGTGGCCTCAGTCTGGTTTTCTGATTTCCACAGATGGAGAGTGGGATTAGATGTCAACTGTACCATCTGTACTATGAGTACTATTGTAACTAGAGTTATAGATCCATAGACGTAGATAACAGCTTGTGAAAAGAGCATACCCCGGGGGTCGTCAGGACAGAGCCCCTTGCAGAAGTCCCAGAAGTGGTACAGATCTTCTGGCATTTGAAGCTTATACAGTTGCACCATCTCATCTCGTTGGTCTGAACCCACCTCTGACAATGGCACTGCTTTGGATTCATCAGGACAAGCTTTCTTCAACTTCCCATTTCCTGACCCTGATTCCTACAAAAATTATTAGGAGAGAAATAACTAGATCACTGTATATGTACCAATTTAGCTACTCGCCCCTATGCCCAGAGAGGAGGGGTGAGGTGGAGATGGAGAGGGTGTTGTTCTACATTTTGTACCAGGCAGGGAGATGTGAAAGGACCATGCAGAACAACGCCCCCTGCCATCTGCGGGAGCCTGAAAACATGGTTGAGAATGCAAATCTTTCGTAACACTGACAAGAAACCTTTGCCAGCTAGCAATGAGAATCCTAATCAATGCCCTCTCATGGCAACAGAGTACGTATCAAATCAAGGCACTCATCCTTACCCTGCAACGGGCAGCTAGCTGTTTACGGTCAACCAACAAGCCACGCCTCAGCTCCGCCGTCGACATTTTATAATAACAATATGAATATTGTAAATCAACAAAAACGATAGCTGTTCCTTAGCGACTGAAAGCACGCTACCGAGCAAGCTGCTCTGCGGTGCTAGCTAACAGCGCTGCTGCCATGTTGTCGGCTGTCTACCGGTACATTATCCAGCATGTGAAACAGTTATACCCGTAGCGTTAAATAGACCTTGTTTAAAACCAATAAAGCCGTACGCAGCAATGCCCCCTGCATGGCAAAACCACACTTACAATTGACATGTTTATAGACCGGCATATGTGGTCAATGTAGTGTTAAGTTACCTGAATAGGCTTAGGTTTTCTTTTCGCGCGCCCTGTCATATTCTTCCTCTTGTCCGCCGCCCGTCGGCTTCTTCGTCTGCACTCCAGGAGCAGTAGCAAATGCGCCGTATTAAAGCACACCCATGACCCCTAACGGCCCGGGGCGCTAACTGCAACCTCTCAAGAACTCACTTAACATACTTTTATGTGAATAAGTTTACGCATAATGTCTTTATCCCTATTTAAGGTAAGACGGTTTCATACAGATTTTAGTTGCGTGAAAATATTTTCAAGAAAATAGAATTTGCATCATTTAAACGGGGTAAAACATAGTTTCTTTCATTTCTGTAGTTTTTTTGGTTGTTTGAAATGCATCAGTCCTTAGACATGTCCACAGACATAACAATGCAAATTTTTTGTCACCTTGTCACCAAACTATAATATCAATTTGAACCTTTTAAATTAATTCATTCAACAAAAGCCCATCATGTAGTGAAACCTTAGTAGAACATAACACACAGTAGGCATATGTGATTTTAAGTAGCTTTAAGATAAAAATGTATAAACTTGTAAGGTTTTGTCCTAAGAGGTCATAAGCTGCTTGTGTCTGACATTAAATATGGAGTTGATACACAGGCATGGTTTTCCTGCAGTAAAAGAGATAGGAGGGGCCAGATTTGAAATGGCAATGGTTTTAATAGGCTGCCTGGCACTGTCTTTAAAACAGCAGATGTCCAGTAAAACAAGCCAGCCGTACAATTTGTATTCACATTGTTTCTGTTCAATAATGTTCCTCTACAAGAGATAAAAGGATAACATGTTGATTTTGATGAACCTCTCTCCCTCTGTGGTCATGTTAAACAGTGCTGCTGAATTAGTTGAGTGCATAACACCTCTCCTGCCATGATGTAATGGATATAATCAACAGTATGGTTTTGCAATGGTCTGTACCTAATCACCTGATTTTTGTTCATTCTATAATATCCAACAGTTAAGGCATGCAATATAATATATTCTGAAAGGAATGTGATTTCCATTCTTAAGGTATTGGCTCATTTGATGAAGCAACAACTACTCTTTAAAGACTTCAACGATTCCACAATGCTTCCACAAATCTCAGATTTATGATTTATGTTGTTGTCTTCCATTGTACACCAATCAGCCACAATATTAAAACCACTGACAGGTGAAGTGAATAACATCGATTATCTTGTTACAATGGCCCCTGTCAAGGGGTGGGATATATTGGGAAGCAAGTGAACAGTCAGGTCTTGAAGTTGATGTGTTGGAAGCAGGAAAAATGGGCAAGCGTAAGGATCTGAGTGACTTTGTCAAGGCCCAAATTGTGATGGCTAGACGACTGGGTCAGAGCATCTCCAAAATGGCAGGTGTTGTGGGGTGTTCCCGGTATGCAGTGGTTAGTACCTACCAAAAGTGGTCCATTGAAGGACAACCGGTAAACCAGCGACAGGGTCATGGGTGCCCAAGGCTCATTGATGCGCGTGGGGAGTGAAGGCTAGCCCGTCTGGTCCGATCCCACAGAAGAGCTACTGTAGCACATATTGCTGAAAAAGATAATGCTGGCTACGATAGAAAGGTGTCAGAACACACAGTGCATTGCAGCTTGCTGCATATGGGGCTGTGTAGCTTATTGCACAGTATATCCCACTAACACAGCTGGGTATTTGGCAGTGAACTCTCCCATGCGTGTGTAGAGTCGACCAGTATTTCATCACAGTGTGTCCAAGAGAAGATGGAAAGCAATGGGAGTGAGAAAAAAACAATTCTCTCCTTCACAGCGTTCTTCTCTGTCGTTCTTCCTTATTGCTCCTCCTTCTTGCTTCCATAGCTACCACACAACAAAGATATCGTCCTCTGTCCAGGTATACTCCCTTTCTATGCATCTTGTCCTCATTGTTTTACTATTTTGTCCTCATTTTCTGTCTCTCCTTCCTCAGCAAAATGCAACCAGTTCTTTAACCATACCTTCAATGGCACAAGTATTTTAGTATAACACAAAAGAGAAACTTATTAGAGCATCACAATACACAGATAAATCAAAGAAAATAAAAAGTATTTAGTAGTTTACATACTATCATAACACAATATTATCAAAACCTAATGTCATTTTGTAATATGCAAACCCTTTTCTGAGTCGAGCTGCCACAAGTCCATAAGCTCAAAGACGGAGAGGTGTTGGAGGTGGTGAAGGAAAAGTGGAAATTCGAAACATAAATAGACACACACACATGCACGCACCGCACACATACACATTAATGTCCTTTAATAAAACAACAAAAGAGAGTGCATAACTAAAATGAATAAAACACACACCACCCCCCTTCATACATACATACACACACACACACAAATCACACAAAACAAAAACAATATTTACAGTGCTAATAGGTACAATCAACATTCAGATACAAACAGTCAGACCCTCCTCTCCCACCGTACATATTGCATTGTGCAGCCCCCAGAAATATACATGTACTCCACCCTAAGTCATGCAGAAACCATCCCTTCCAGCATTGCTACAGGGTCTGTAGGACCCAAACCCCTCACCCTGTTCCTCAGCCAGAAGGCCGACTTGGCCTGGCCAAACAGAAAGCTCAGCAACACACTACGGACAGAATACACTGGATCAAGAATTAAACTCCCCACACAGAAAACCTCCCCCAGCCGATCACATAAGACACTCAACAAATTCAATACACACACTACACAATACACTGTTTTGAATTAGTGCAGATTGAGCTTCTCACTTCTCTTCACATTTATCATGTTGTAACACATGAACAACTGAACTGAAAGCCTCACGAGTGAAAGAATAAATGCAGCTCACCAATTAGTGGATTCAACTTAACTTATTCAGTACTTTTTCACTTTCACTTGCAATTTCAAGGCAGCAAGTGTTTGAATTGTGCCATATTTTTGCAGTGCATCTTCCTGTGTGTGTATGTAGAAGTGTTCATTCGTTTTGAACATATTCTATGATATTTGAATAACATCCTAGTTCAAGAGTGTCTAATTCTATAGTTTTCTGTCTAACCGCTCCCTCTGCTGGCCTCTTTCGTCCTCATCACCTGCAGTGGGAGGATCCGCCAGTGACAGCGAGGCTGTGATTGGCTGATCCAGGAGGAGGCTGCCATGACACAGTGGATGCTGCACAGAATCAGTTCCACAGCATCAGCAGGCAACAGACCTCCATCCTCCTCATTATCCCACTCTCTCTTTCTCTCTTTTTCTCCCCCTTTGCCTATCCTCTCCCTTTCTCTCTCCCTCCAACAGACACTCACGCCTGCTCAGGCACACTGCAGTAGAGGGCATCTACACACCAGCAGCGATAGCAGCGGCAGGCAGACTGGTAGGTGTGCTGAGGCCTCTCTCCCTCCCTCCTGCAGCACAGGCAAGACATCGCGTTCTCCTCTGCTCTCCGTCAAGGACTATCTATTTGAGAAATGTGTGTGTGTATGTGTGAGCAGGGATGTGGAAACTAGGGAGAGAGGACTACCACGCCCTGGGAACATTTACAACCATAGCCGGAATACTGCAGTGGATATTATCACACTCACAATTTTATACATCCTGTAATTGTTTCCATATGCATACGCAAGGATTGATATGCTCTGTTTCTCTTCGCATCTGATGTGCACTCGGGGACTGGTGGACCTGCCTCTGGGATTTGCTTGAGCGCTGACTAGGCCCTGTGTGTCTGCACATGTGTGTGTATGTGTGTGTGCACGCGCGTGAATGTGTATGTGAATGTTTAATAGAGGTCACACCTTTGTCTTGCTTGCTTTGTCAGTCTGCCTAATCACAGCTCTCCTCTTTCCCTTCCATCCCTCTTTCCCCTGCCAGCCTTTCCATCTAGTTCTCCCTGTCCACACTCCTCTACTCTACCTCTTTTCCCCACAAATCCTCCTGCATTCCTCTACTTTCTTCCAATATTCATCCCTTCTTTTCCTCTCTTTCCCCTTTCTCTTCCTTTATCTTTCAACCCCTCTATCTCCTCCCTCTCCCTCTATCCCTGTCCTCTCCACACCTCTCCTTCCGGCCGGCTGGTATCCCAGGATGCCTTGCTCCAGGCCGTTCCGCTAGGCCCTAGCAGCATGGGCGGAGCCTGGGTGGGGAGAGAGAGCACGGATTGGACCCTTCCCCTCAGGACGGGCGCGCTGGCGGGTTACCCTCCCTCAGCTTCAGATGGGCGAGGACGTTGAGAGCCCCAAAATCAACCACAGCTTCCTGCGAGACTACGTCACCGAAGGTAGAATAGACCACATATTATTGTCTACGTGGCATCAGATAACATGCTGGTACACTCTCAGAAAAACAGGTATGAAGCTGAACCTTTTGTCACCTGGGTTTACCTTTTTAGTCCCAATAACAAAAGGTACAATAATGTTTCTTGTATGATGGGGTGATTTATTTCAGCTTCATGGGTGTGTTATCTCTGGGTAAGAAGAAGAAATGGATGATGAGATGAAAGGGATACTCTGTATTGATCCTATACTCTCTCTTTCATTCCTTCCCCCTCCCACATGTCTTATTATCTGTCCATTCTCTCTCTGTCATTTTTACATGCATGTATATATATATTTCTAACCATCTTTCCCCCCCTTAATTCCCTTCCATTTCCTCTCTTCCTCCTAGCTGATGTCATCTCTACAGTGGAGTTTAACCAGACAGGGGACCTGCTGGCCACAGGGGATAAGGGAGGCCGAGTGGTCATCTTCCAGAGAGAGACCGAGGTCAGTCATCAAGAGTGCTCCAATGCCTAAAACTTGCCAGAATCACCTCCTTTTACATCAGGCACACCCACAATATGCATGCTTTTTATGTGTTTAAAAATATGATTTATAATATTTTTTATTATTATATATGTTTATTATTACCATCTATGCCATACCTTAACACTGTGTAATTGTGTATCACCTTGTATGAGTGTATTGTCTTTGAGTTATACACATCTATACACATAAAAGTGTTTATTAAAAGCTGCATTTTCTTCACTATCGGCCCCGTACAGTCTAAAGGGGAGTCAGAGGAGCCGGGGGAGACGGGGGACTCCGGGGAGTATAACGTCTACAGCACGTTCCAGAGCCATGAGCCAGACTTTGACTACCTGAAGAGTCTAGAGATAGAAGAGAAGATCAACAAGATCAGATGGCTGCCACAGCAGAATGCGGCACATTTCCTCCTCTCCACCAATGGTGAGAACACAACATTAACAACAGTAATCTCCCTTAAAGCACAGTATCATCTGTGTCCTTGCTGTTGATTTCCAACCACAATTACAATTACAATTTCCAAATTGCTCATCTGGATTGCCTCAAAATGTTGTCCATGTGTTACTTAGCTTGTAGATATAAACTAATAAACAGAACAAGCAATCATTATCAGTCCTCTTTCCCACCAATTGCTTTTGTGACCACTTTTCTGTAGGTATTGTAACTTTCTCTGAACTTTGATCTGCTAACCCTGCTGCCTGTCACAGATAAGACCATAAAACTGTGGAAGGTGAGTGAGAGAGACAAAAGACCAGAAGGGTACAACCTGAAAGATGAGGAGGGACGGATCAAGGACATCTCTACCGTCACGTCTTTGCAGGTACACACACACTCAATGGCCTACTCACACACACACATGCATGCACACATGCACACGCACACGCACACGCACACACACACACACACACACACACACACACACACACACACACACACACACATACATACACACACTTACTTTTTGTCTTCCCTTCCTTCTTCCTTGTCTTCATTCCTTTATGCCTCCTTCCATCCCTCCATCTCAGGTGCCGGTGCTGAAACCTACAGATCTGATGGTAGAGGTCCGTCCCAGACGAGTGTTCTCCAACGGACACACTTACCATGTCAACTCCATCTCGGTCAACAGCGACGGGGAGACCTACCTGTCTGCTGACGACCTCCGCATCAACATGTGGCACCTGGGCATCACTGACCGCAGCTTCAGTATCCTTCCTAATATATTTTATTTTATTAAGGTATCCCATATAGGATTTACATTTCAATTTGAAATGAATTGTTCTGTAGCCTCAGTGAGCTGCTTTTAATCAGTGCATTTCATTCCTTTTGCTCTGCTCTGATATTAGTGTGTAACGTTCTGGAGGAGATTTCTCAGATTTCACATGGGATCAAATTAAGGTTAACAAAGGAGAGTGCTGGAGAGGTAGAGGAAACCCAGAGTGTTCTGGTCAACAGCCATTAAGGGATGCATAGTTTGTTTGTATTTGTTAGTTGTTGGTCAGTGTCACTGTCATCTCTGTGAAAGAACTACTGTGGACAGAATGCATTTAAATCCTGGTATTTCAAACATACATATCATTTCATTCCACACTGCCTGCAGCGAACGTGCACTATTCCACCTCTAGAATTATACTCACAAATATACTTCACATTCCTGCTCATCTTTAATGTATATTTGATGTAAACATGTGTGACAATATATGTGTGTATGTTTAAATAAGAGTGCTGTGCACTGTCTCTGAGTGTGTATCCAGGGTATAGCGTGTCGGAGGGAGTGTCCTCGGTGATTTCCGACAATTTAAATGGAAGCTGACCTAGAAAATCAGAGAAACATCTATGGAAGAAGAGTTTAAATAATTCACTCACAGCAGTACACTCTCTGCTGAACCACACAGGACTACTGCAAATAGAAACATAGAGAGGAGCAGAGTGTGTGCATATGGGGGGGGGCATTTTTTGGTGTGATTGAGAAATGAGGCGTGAACAAAAAGAACATTTGTACCAAAGAAATTAAACTGAAAAGCAGCTGTGTCTCAGATTAACTCGAATGTCTTTTAGGCATGTCTGCCTCCTTCCTCTATCCAGTGTATGTGGTCTGTGGGTGTTCTTCCTCCCAGGACTCTGCCTCTCCACCCTGCGTGTATTGTACAAATATCATAACTCCACTATCCATATGGATGTAGTCATCAAAGTTTGCATGCTTGGCTGGAATGCTTCAGCCATGTTGGCCCACAGCCAAAAGGAATTGCTCTGAAAATCCTGCAGTAAGAAACAGATGCAGGGTAAGGAAGGACTTTTACAATTACTGTCACTGTAGTGGGGTGCAATCTCTATGGTGTGTGGTCCCTGACTACTCTTCCTCTCAGACATTGTGGACATCAAGCCGGCCAACATGGAGGATCTGACGGAGGTGATCACAGCAGCGGAGTTCCACCCTCAGCACTGCCACCTGTTTGTGTACAGCAGCAGCAAGGGCACGCTGCGCCTCTGTGACATGAGAGCCTCCGCACTCTGTGACAGACACACCAAATGTGAGCGTGTTGTGGAGATACAGTAGTAGAGTGTAGAGTCATAGTATACATGCCATCTATTAGACTGACACATGATGCATGACACTTTTAATTATGATAATACAATTTTGATCTGAGCATAATCTACGTCTTGGAAACAAAGTCTGGAAGTATATCTGAAGTATGTACTGCACACTGGTATCCTCGTCCAGTGTTTGAGGAGCCTGAGGATCCAGGGAGCCGGTCCTTCTTCTCAGAGATCATCTCCTCCGTGTCGGATGTCAAGTTCAGCCACAGTGGACGCTACCTGCTGACCAGGGACTACCTCACCGCCAAGGTGTGGGACCTAAACATGGACAAGGGCCCTGTGGAGACTTATCAGGTCAGCTGGCACATCTATTTCCTGCATTGGTTACATTATAGGTCTACCAAATTATATCCTGGTCTCTTGCATGTGTTGGTTATATTCTAAGTATGCCATATTACCTGTGTTGTTTAAATTTAGGCCTATCAAGTTAAATCTAGACCTATTGCCAGCGCAACCCTTTAGTCATACTGTAGACCTATCTAATCATATCTGGGCCTTTTAGTCATATGTAGTCATATTATCTGCCTTGTTTTACTGTAAGCCTATCAAGTTGTAGTCATATCTTGGCCTAGTATCTATGGTGGTGATTCAAAAGGTTGTCAGATTTGTTTTCACACCTCCATGTGTTGCCTTTACAAAGTCTGCTATGATATGAAACCATGCTACAACCTATGCAATGAGAAAATACAGTAAAGAGTAACAGAAAGGAGGTGAGAGCTATATGACAGCATGATATAATTTTTTGTAGATGGTATACCCTTTAAGTGGGTGAGCCACCAGGACACCATGTACAATTCTTACCTCGGTGACAGTGAATCAACCTCAAAAGGTAAGTGTTGTCTGTCTGCCTCATCCCTAGGTCCACGAGTACCTGAGGAGTAAGCTGTGTTCTCTCTATGAGAATGACTGCATCTTTGACAAGTTTGAGTGTGTTTGGAACAGCTCAGATAGGTAAGTGGGTGTGGGAAAGAGTGTGGGGAGAAAGCGAGAGAGTGTGTGTGTGTGCTTTTTTTGCTCTCACAGTGTGTCCCTCAATCCTTTGCCTCCGCCTTTATCCGACATTGAAATCAATCCCAGAGACAGGCTTTGCAGGTGTCAAATCAATCCCCTCGCCTTCAATTTTGTTTCCTCTTTTTCCTCCAACTCACCCTTCTCCTATCCTTCCTTCCCTCTCTCCCATCGTCTTACCTGACACCATGTACATTTTCCTCTCCTCTCCTCTCCTCTCCTCTCCTCTCCTCAGCGTGATCATGACGGGAGCATACAACAGCTTCTTCCGGATGTTTGACAGGGAGACAGGACGAGGTGTAACCCTGGAGGCATGGCGGGAGAGCAGCAAGCCTCGGGCTGTGCTGCGGACTCGACGTGTCTATACTGGCGGCAAGCGTCGTCGCGGTGACGTGGGTGTAGATAGCCTGGACTTCACCAAGAAAATCCTGCACATGGCCTGGCATCCAGCTGAGAACATCATCGCCATAGCAGCCACCAACAACCTGTACATCTTCCAGGATCGCGTCAACCCCGAGGCACAGTGACAGGGATGGGGATGTTGAGAATGGTGGAGACAGACACACACTGCCTTTACCAAGTTGTCACATAGACACGAAAGGTGACTCAAATCTATTTGGATGTCTCACTGAAGGTGCGGGGGAAGGGCTCCGACAGTGTATGACCTTTATAAGAGGATGAGGTCAAAGCAAAAACTACAGAGTATTTACATACAGTATTGCTGTTTCACACACACGTTGAGACACAATGTCTGTGTTATGACGATAAAAGATTGGATGAAGGATGAAATCCACTGGAGTATCAAAAGATAGTGTGTGATTGATTGAGATGAACTGTTGGCTCTTTCCATCAAGACATGCTTTTGGTCCCACTCTACTCACACTTTTTGAGGATGCTTGTATTATTGCCCCACTATAGAGTCTGTATAGAGGTGCAGGGACACCTCTCCATCTGAGATGTCTCAATGCTGTTGACCACACCATGTTGCACTCCTCACTGATGTGCTTTGTATCTTTTGACACAAAATGGAGGATGCGTGTTGGGTAGCAATGAAGAAGGCTTGACTAATGCTATAAAACTTAAATGTCTATTGGACAACTGTCCTGAGTGGATTGGACAGCGGATTTGTGTCTCCACTTGGCCAATGACTTCACTAGACAGTGTATCCAAATATAACATTTTTTCACAATGGCTGAATATTAGGAGTGGTCTTATTGTGCAACTCTTCACATTCTTCAGCATCTGAACCATGTTACTTATGTACTCTCCTTTGGAGCAGTGCTCTGGGAGAATGCACGCGTAAATAAATCCCTTAATCTTTCCCCTATTCACCTCGCAATAATGGCACCCGTAAAAACACAAAAGTTTTACTGCTCCAAAACATGAGATCCCCCTCCACAGATATCATAAATGTATACACACTTCCTACTGTTAACTGTAAATATTTCATGTTTTGTTTTTGTTTTTTTTTAACCGGCACCAATTTTGGTCCCAGAGAGCTAAAGGATATAAGAGGCTCTTTGTCTAGTAGACTGCTAATAAACTTGGGACCTCATTTATATAAAGGTTGTAAAAAAGCACCCAGAACTATTCCAGGTCCAGACTTGATTTATGAGCTTTTCCTTGTAGCAGTACGCAGGCCGCTGGCTTGAGAGAGGAGTGAGTTGTGCACGGACCAACACAGATTATTTTGTTGTGAATATTAGGCCAGTATCGGGATTCAGTTGCTGTATCAAGACCTCTTTCTCGTCTCAAGTCTACCTACATGGCAAATAATGTTGACTGAGGGTGATCGCGTGGAAGTGGCGAGCTCGCTCTCATATATTCAAATTGAGGGGTTTGTAATGAAAATATAACACAGACATACGTACAATTCATATTAGGTGCATAAAACTGAGCTACACCGAGTTAAAATGAGCGCCGTTCATTTTAGCACATTTAAGCACATTTTGAGAAATGATCATACAATCAAGTTGAAGATGGAAGCCATTACAGTACATTTTTTATAGATGAGGCCCCTGATTCAGCTAATGAAAGTTTTGGTGATTAAGGTTGTGTTCAGTGTGTTGAAGGTGTGAGACAGGGAAACATCAGTGCAATAGGTACGTCGCTGCTGACAATGTTGTTAACATTAAAACAGTAATGTCGTGACTTTATCATATCACAAGTTCTTTATGTCAATATACACCTCACAGTGTCGTATGCTACTCTGGGGGTGGCACTGAAAGCTTAGGATGTACAGTATTAAGGTGACGTCTGTATTGGTCTGAATTGGTTGATTGAGATTCTCAATATATGATTGTTTACAGTGAAGTGCTTTGTTTTCAAGTGACCTTGGCCACTGGTCCAGTTGACAAGATCTTCATCAGCGGTCTGTATGTGTAGCAGGTGGAGTTAACAGAATCAGTGCAGATGTGCAACGTATATCAAGACCCTTTTCACTATCTCTCAATATTGACAAATATTCTGTTTGATGGATCAATTACAATTCACTGTGTAAACCTTAAAAAAAATTGAATTTAATGCTATATTACTACTCTCTAACCATTATCATTTCTCTTCCACTTGTCTGCTGTCTCCTCTCTTTGTCACCTCTTTTGGTTTCAACAGTGTTCACAGACATTTACACTGCAGCTGTAGGCGGGTGGGGGGGGGTCTCATACAGACACCTCTACTACGTTTCTGCTTTAGTCCTCATTGATTTGAATGCATACACAGTCCGGCACTGCTTTGTTCAAAAGAGTACAACACAGCAAAATCCAAGTCAAGGCATCGTCACCGTCAATCGAACCAAGAAATAAAGCTTGACAAAAACACTGCATGAAGATGGCAACACACAAGATAATGGTTTTCATAGTGACAGGCCACCTAACACATTATACAACTTCCAGGGCTCTGTCCTTCAATGGTGAGCAGTAGTTTAGAGCAAGTCAGTTGTCATCACATCATAACCACCACCACATACAACCAGTGAGAAGAATTGTGTTCAGGAGCACAGCAGCAGCAGCATGTTGCCATTATCCAATGCTACTAGCGTATATCTATCATACTTTGAAAAAGACAAATCTAACAACACATGGATGGATTACTTATATGAGGTGAATGAAAGGAATGTGCATTAATAAAATAATATGAAATTTGAAAAAATACATTGTGTTGGATCCCTTTATCCCTGTCTTTTTTTTTATAAGTATCCCTTTAAAATGAGGTACTGTTTTTGATTACTGATAACACCATCCAAAAGGGACATTTTGTTTCATAGACAAGCACTTTAATTGTCATTGCATGCCCCCAAATGCTCCATCACTAGAACAAGAAGGCAAGTCAAAAACTTTATTTGTCACATATGCATACAGGATGTGCAGGACTGTATAGAGTACTGTACTGTATACAGTATACAGTATACAGGCTCAACATCAATGATTATCACTCACAGGTAAGTAGAGGTTACAGCTTAGTAGTGTTCACATGTATGGTATTTCATGTACATTTTCAATCACACTGCACACTTATAAGTTATGCTTATAACCTATACACTGTGAGACAAATGCAACAACAACAGCAAAGTTACAATGTATGACATTCATTTTTGCATTATAAATGCTACTAAATTAATATGACTTTAAGGCAATCTCAAGGCACTCTGTACTCTGAAAACACCTAATCTGAAATGTTCTCAATACTGCAACTCACTTTCTATGGAATGGACATGGATGAAACTTGTACTGTTGGCATGTGTATGATCAGTGACTCTACCCCCCAAATAAAATAAATGAATTAATCTACTCAGTAGGAGCCATTTTTTCCAGAGAGACGCTCAACTTTGGGTGTGAAGACTGGGGATTTTTATGAAATTACAGAAGGACATTAGCAAGGCACCCTGCCAGGTTAGTTAGATGACAATGTTGATTGGTTTGACTAAAGACCCATAACCTCATTATGGGTCTTTAGTCAAACCAATCAACATGACGTCTTTGGTGCTGCTGCCTTCTAAACAGTAAGTGTGTAATAGACACCGTGAAACTGGGACTAGTTCTGCATACCTTGACAAGTTTGTGACCATATATATTTCGGACCATATATAGTCTCACTGAGGTCTTAAAAAAACTGGTGCAATACATATTTGCCAGTTCATGTGTATTGTACCATAAGACACTGCAGATTAGGTACATGATATCAACAGGATAAATGATTATTGATTAAAAGAATTATTGAGATCATGAAGTATTAAGACCACAAAACAAGGAGAACTTAAAGTAATAATCCATAATGTTTTTAAATAAATAAAATGTTTTGCTACTGTCACCGATTGATACCACATAGTATTGGTTCAACCTATATCCAGTTCATGAAAGCATTTGCTATTCTAAACACCTATGAGCGGGTAGCTCTTTCTTGAGAAAAATTCTCACCAATTTGCCCAGGAAGTAATGTGTTTTAGGTTCACAGAAGCAGTAACAGCGGTTTGTTTGGACTAAATAAAATAAGAACTGGGTAGGTAGCATGAGCAGAGATAAAGAAATGACTGGTACCTCCAGAAAGTCAAACTTCATGTAGAAGGAGGAAAAAGAAATACATGAAATACACTGCTCAACAAGCATGCACAAAAGCAAAATGTCTCTGTACACATTGGCATGATCTGTACACCCATGTCAGAAAATTGTAAACAATACTGTAAGTTACCTTAGTAACGTAATAGCCACAAAAAGGCACAAAATGGCTTCCTGGAGCGATTCAAGCAAGTCATTGTTATTTCAGCCTTTGCTTCTATCAACTTTGCCTATCAGGTGTACATTTTGTGCACTTCTGCTGTCGTCTCCATTAGGTTTCTCTCTACTGTCTCTCACTGTCTCTTGTCTCAGTCTCAGTTAATTTTTGCTGACAGGAAGGGAGAAAAGAAAAAATCAAATGCAAACTTAAGGGCTCTCAGAGTGGTGCGTCTCCAGTCTCTCTCTATCTTCACCTGCCTGCCCCCAGTCAAAAGTGAAGACACACAGTCCAGACAGCGGATAGCCTTCAACTCGAAGGCTGGAGCCTTGGCCCCTAGACGACCTTCCAACTTGGTGCTGAACTCCACCATATTACCAGGGTCCAGGTTAAGCAGGACCTGCCTGAACTCATGGCTGGCCATCAGGACTATATCCTTGGCTGGGTCCTCTGCCTCTACTCCTCCATCCTGCATCATCCCCACCATC
>OOFE01023006.1:0-29954 GCA_900323365.1 Monocentris japonica | reverse complement strand
CAGAGCAGATTTAAAGGTTTAATTTAAAACTTGCTCACTAACTTATACAGTAGATCTTTTTTTATTTTGGCCTTCATTTTTTTCTTTTTGGTGGCATCACACTACCTATGTTTTGCCACATGGGAATAATGTTCAACTCATGAATCAACTTTTTTTTTTTTTTTTAAAGAAAGATGGTTGATGAATCAACTTTATTTGGCACTAACACATGTATGCATGCAGTGAATTTGTTTCTTTGTGTACCTCTGATTAGATATACACACACATCACCCCACACACATGCACTTTTCCAGGTCAGAGGACAGTGCAGGTGTCAGCTACTGGACAGCACGCCTGGAGCAGTTGGGGGTTAAGTGCCTTGCTCAAGGGCATTTTGGCAGTGTTGGTGGGCACTGTAGCTGTGGCACCAGTCATTTTTCAATCACCAGCTCACAGCTGGGGTGTGCCCTCCTGGTGGTGCCAGGGTTTGAGCCGGCGACCCTCTGGTGGTGGGTCGATCTCTCTAACCACTAGGCCTACCTGCCGCCCCGGCAGGTTAGGCTAGTCAACCATCCAGGCTCCAAGTTTAGACGTTACCGCTTGGTGTATAGGCAGTGTCACAGGCAGCCAGTCAGCAGCGTGTTTGATACAGAGCCACTGTTTTGTTTTGATTTGATTGGCTCATGGTGAGAGAGAATGTATGGTGGTCAGCAGGGACCGAATTTGAGAACGCCAAAGACTGTATATAATCGAGGCATTCAAATGTTATCATCTCAAAAAAGTGTGGTGAGTCACCCATACTGATTTATCCACCAAAAGGCTAATTTTACTGGCATTTTGCCTTTGTGAAATTTGGACTCTGATACACACAATCCAAGTGTTCGAGAGAAATCATCAATTATTTCACAAGCAGTTTTTAAGGCTGTTAAGGATAAGTGTAATTGTTCATACTAAATAAGATTCAGATGGAAGCATGACATACATACTGACATTTGGAAAACATATCTCCTAGAGAGGTTGGAAAACCATCAATCGAGTATGCAAACTCAGTAAAGCTCAAAAATATGGCGGTAATAATAAACATGATATATGATGATATTAGAGGTTCTCTTGTCTGCACAAAAGCTGTTATATATGGAAACATGGCCAACATACCATGACCTGTACAAAACAGCTGTTAGTCTTAGTGAGGATATCATGAGATTACATTCGCAGCCCTTTTAATCCTGCAAGATTTATTGTCCTTTGGTGGATTATGCCATTTATTACCATCCTCACAACCAATCCTTTCTGAGACACACACACGTGCACACACACTCACTTTCTCTCTCTCTGTCTAATTCTCTCGCACACACTCATTGTATCTGTCAATATTCATTTTCATCAGGACTGTATCCATCCATAGACCGTTAGCTTCTGCTGGGTCACATTACATAGGACAGGACATAAGTTTGTGTGTCTGCACTGTGTTGAGGGTGTTATTGTGTGTCAGACAGTGCATACTAAGTACATACACAATCCCAACAGTAAGTACTACCCATACTGTGCAGTGTTAATACCTACTGTTTCAGGACATACATAATCTTGAACTTTATGTACTATCCCCATTAACCACATGGTATGTTGTTAATACTAACAAATAAGTACGTACACAAGCAGTGAATAGTATATATACTGCTTGTATTGTATACTGTTAATATCTATAGTGTTAATACCTACAATACTATTTTGTTACATGAAATCTTAACAACCAAGCATGCTGTATACTGTAACATGCATATCAACATCTTACATGAAATTGTTAACAGATTACATTCAAACCATACTGTGCTCTAGCCCAAAGCTAGGCACATGTCACACACATACTGTTTTCTGTTACTGGTTAAATATATGAAAAGTTTCTAAATATCAAAGCATTTACTATAAAGAGCAGTAATGTAAAACACTAATGCAGAAAACAAAAAAATAAACATCTAAGACCAAATTTTTATAAAAAGATCTAGGGTGCCTAAGACTTTTGTACAGTACTGTACATCAGACAGCAGTATGGGTATAGAGATTAATGGCATGCTGCATCCATGTCATATGGGACAGACAGTTTTTCAGAGAGGTATTCCCTTACTGTATGACGTGAATGCACCTTGATGACATGAATTATTGTGATGCCACACAATAAAGAAGGCAGTAGAGCAAAATATTTGCCTACAGCTGGTCTATTGGTCTTTTTGATGTATTTCCAATATGTGATTAGTCTTATATAATCTTTAATGGTCCATTAACCAAGATTTTCTTCTGTTCCATAGCACAAAATGGCCATAATATTTCAGCGGGGTTTTGCTAAGGCAGTGGATCAATACAAGTGAGCTACAAGCGAGAGAACGGTGTTACAACACATTTTGCTCTCAAGCCAAAAAAGCAACAGTTCAAATGAATGAACTGCAAACAAGGGAACAGTGCAAACGTGGACTGAAGAAAATTCATTAGATTATATACAGGAGACCTGTACATTATATACAAAAAAAGTGTGTGTGTGTGTGTATGCGTGTATATATATATAGCTTATTGCACTTTTAATTTAGCGCTGGTTATGTTCTTAGATGCTTGTTTGGGGAGGAGATGCACTTACAATTTTTGGTGTCCTACATTGAATGCACTTATTGTAAGTCACTTTGGATAAAAGCAACTGCCAAATGCCAATTTAATCTAATGTAATGTAATTATTCAGTCCTGCCAGGATTTTGAGGAGTTTCTTTTTGATTATTGCAGCCCAAAATTATGAACTTGCAGCTGCTTTTATCAAAAATGTCAATGCAATTTACTATATTTTTCATGTTATCTTGTGGTAAAACTAGAGGAATGGATGAAACATTCAAGCCCCTCCTCCATCCCCCAAAGACATTATAAACTGTCTCCTTGTTTTCTCTACCCCTATAATGCGTGTCAGGTCTGTCAGTGTGCTGCAAGTTTGACACAGAGAAAAAGAGAAAGAGGTCCAGAAGGGTGAACGCATGTCTAATTAGTCACCAGCAGCCGGCCTATTCGCAAATCAACTTTATTTATTTATATAATTATTAGGCTACACCGCTGAGCAGCCCGTCCCACCAACCGATTGGCCACTCCGGCATTGTCCTCTTGCGTAACCATATCAAAGTGCAAAAAAGGCTAAAAAAAAAAGGTAACAACACAAGATGCATCTGTATTTTGATTTCACTAATTCTGACAAAAGCCAAGAGAAAAGATATCCAACTTCCTCCTCAGGGTGGAGAAGCTGTTGACAAGAGTCTCTTGCTACCATACTTCAATCAACACTTACCTGTTCAACTGAATGGGATGTAGGATGTGCCAAAGGAGTGGAACACCAGATCCCGATGTCTGGCGATAGGCCATTCAGAGAGGTCACAGAGAATTGCTCCAGCAGATGTCAAGGTTTTAAGGAAGCATCTTGAAGACCTCATAGAAACTGGCATCATATCTGACTCTCACAGCCCCACACATTGAGGATGAATGGATCAAAGTGCCTAGTCCTGGAGTAAAAGCCAACTGCCCTGCCATTGCTGTTGTGGACACCTCCAGCTGTGGGACTGTCACACTGGGAGTCCCTCCTGAAGCAATGCCCAGTGCTTTTCTCCACCTGATGGGAGTCCACAGCCCAGGGTTGCCACAACATAGTCCCAGAGAACTTATCAGAGCACAGCAAAATTATCCTGTCATCTTCAGGGTCATGGAAGCAGTGAGGACTGGGAGGAAACCCACCTCAGGAGCTGCTCTGGAACCATACAAGACCATCCTCATACGGTCCTGGTTCAAGCTTTCCCTTAAGAATGGTGTGTTTTACAGAAGCCCCAAGAGTCTTATTCTGTGGAGACAAAAGAATTCCACCTCTCTGTCATGAAGTCACTCCATGATGACATTGGACACTTGGGAATGGGGAGGACTCTGGATTTGATCTGTGCGAGATACTACTGGCCTTGCATGGCTCGAGATGTGGAGCAACACCATAAGAACTGTACCAGATGTATCCAGCGGAAGACACTGCCACCTCATTCCGCAGCCTTGGTAAACATCATCTCTGGAGGAGCTGGAGCTGGAGCTTTCATCCACTATGCCAAGGCCTATCCCACCAAAGTATAGCAGCTTGGCTGCCAAAGACCTCAGGGAAAGAAAATGTTGTGTGGTATAGGCTGTCTCAGTGCACCCACAGTGATCAGGGCAGGGATTTTGAGAGTTGTCTGATCAAGGAGATGCTGAGCCTCATTGGGGTGGAGAAGTCCAGAACCTCTCCTTACCATCCTCAGCGAAATCCCCAAGCATTTCACCACACATCCAAACTGCCTGAAGAAGAGAGTTGCACATAAAAGCCAAATTGGAACTTTTGCAACGTTTGTATTCAAAAACTCATTGAGTTACATGTAGTTTACTGTAGTTTACTAAGCAACATCAAATTTGAAATTGGTCTGTAATTGCTAAGGGTTGAGGAGTTTAGAGTGGGTTTTTTCAGCAAGGGTTGTAAAAACAGCAGTTTTAAGAATAGTGATTGACAATATTTAGCACTTCTCCTGACACTGTTTAAATTTTTTTAAATAGGAAAGGAAAGAATGCGGGAAGAGGCGATAGGATCAAGAGAACAGGTTATTCAGGACTTTATCTTATTCATTACTTTGAGTAGCAGCTCCTCCACAACCTTGATGATACATTCTAGAGTGCCATCTGGTGGTGTTGCAGGATCTGCTAAAATCCACTAAAATCCAACAGCAGGGGTAGGGTTGATCAACCAATCTATGGTTGAGACCAGAATTTTAGGTGTGCCGTGGTTGTTAGAAATCTAAGTGCCAAAGTATGCTGGCCTGGCAGCTCTCATACTCATATGGTAGTTTTCATGACTGTCCATGAATGTCATAATGGTGTTGCAGCTTAGTCTTCCTCCACTTGCATTCTGCCCTGCAGCATATCTATATCCATGGAGCTTGGTTTATTCGTGACCTTTTTACTTTTTAGAGGAGCCACGGTAGCCCTTATCTTTGTGTCATTAAAAACTAAGATAACATTTTCACCCACTTCACAGCCAAGACAACTTTTTTAAGTTGTGATAATAATCCTATTATTATTGGAGTGAATAATTGAAAGCATGTCTGAAAAGACATTTAAAAAATAGGGACCACTGTTTGGGAGGCCTGTATAATGGAACTGCTGGAATATTTGGCTTTCACTTAAGTGTGACAGCATGATATTTAAAGGAGGGATAATCACCGAACGTTGTGTTTGTGTGGCAGAGAGAGGAAATACGAACACTAGCAGTACCTCCACCCCTCCTCCCCTTTCTAGGTGTATGTGAGAAAGTAAAATTTGCTGGAAAGGCCTCAATAAGAACAGCTTGAGTCCAGTGTGTTTTCACAAATGAAGTCATTTATGATGAAAGACCTGCTTGTCAAAGACTGAATTCTTAGAAGGGCCATATTAATCTTTCAGGGGCTAGTATGCAGTTTATGATTTGTGGATGAAAGTGGAATTTTGATCAGATTACCAAAACACTGTCCCCTTTGTAGATTTCTCTAATGGAAATAGGAAGGATTGGAAAATCAGTGAGATTGACAGGAGATGGGGAAACTTTTGAACGTGGAAAACAAAACATTTGTGCCCTACCATCACCAAGAACAAGAACTCATTGTGAAGTTTGAGCTGGTCGTCTTGGTGGGCATTTGTGATCAGGGTTGGTAAACTCCGAAACAACATGCCTGAAGCAATGCAAATAAACTCTGTATCTTCTATGAAGACATATCTCAAAACACATATTTAGAAACATTTAATCTGTGAATGTTTTTTGCACTTGCTGTAGTAGTAGTATCATTAATTTGTTTGTAGGGAATGCAGTATAGTAAATGGATTTTAACAAATTGCCCTTAATAAGCTCTGGGCCTTAATGGAGCCAGCAGTAGACTTATCTCTATTATATCCACTAGTGTTATAATATGTCAGTTTTATCCCTTTTATCTTTTCACTTTGCCACTTTGTAATTTTGTTCAGAAAATGGCTGTACAAACATAGTTATACTACTAGTAATAATAAGATTAATTGTGAAAAATACTTTTGGCACCTTTGCTTGGGGCACCATGTACAATGAGAGCTGTGGATCAAATACCCTTAACCCTGAGATACATCTATAAAAACTAAGAATGACAATAACAGTAAACATAAAGGAAAAATATTCTCTTTAGTAATAATTTATTTAATACTTAATTGGTGATACACCATTTATCATTATAAAACCACCATGCTAGGAAATTGATGGTATGTGAGTGACTAAGGGGTGGTGTCACGGTGTGGGGGTTGGTCTTCAGAACGCAGCATTCTCAATGAATACTGAAGCTCAATATTGGGTATATTTTAATGTCCATAGTCCATAGCAACTACTTCCCTTGCTGCTGCTTTATGCCACTAATAAAAGGAGCCTGTTACACACGTGTAGAAGGAAGACTTCAAGTCTCTCCTTACCTGTGTAACAGTGTTACAATGTCTATAGGCAGAATTGCTGAATAGTTAGTGAGGTTAGCCAACCAGAGGCAGGGTTTCGATCCCCCATGTGGATAAAACTACAAGCGTCCTTGAGCAAGATGCTTAACCTCTACCAGCTCTAGGGGCACCAAGCATGCTAGCTGCCCCCGTGAAAAGAGAATTCCCCTCGATATATTGAATTAAAATCAAAGAGAATATTGAGTTTCCTTCTGAGTGAAGCTCCAGGCCACAATGCTGTTCACAATTCTGTCCAAAGGTTTCCAGCACAAAAAAACCCTCAGCACATTGTGAGAGTGGTAGTTATGGTCAGAAGTACCCAGGCCATGCTAAGAGAGAGGAATCAGTAGCAAATTAAACCAGGTTTTTTGTTCATGAAGCAAGGGCTTGTGGACAGAGTAAGGGAGGCCTGTCATCGGCCGAATACCTCTGTGTCGAAAGGCATGGGAATGTCCACACCTCCCAAACCTCCACAGCCACAAACACCATCACCCCAAAGTCACACAGCCAACAATACTAATCTACAACACCCTCATCCATCCATCCTCCAAAAACATCACACATACACAGAATAGCCAGTCATTGGCATCTATTAATCCAATAGAATCCAAATGGGCAATTCCACGGTGACTGCTGTCCAGCATCAAATTCAACAGTGATAAGTATCAGTGGCTCAGTTGGTTCAGGTGCATCCCACATACCTGTGATATCCTGGGTTCAAATCCAACCTGGGACCTTTTATGGCATGTCATCCCCCCTCACCGTCTCCCATCTTTCCTGTCTCTCCCTACTGTCCACTATCAACAGAGGACTAGTTCATCTATTGTAAGATGCTGTCAATATGAGGTGTATATACTGAGAAAGAGTAAATGAAGCTACATTGTTGGTTCAAAGTGTGGGTATTTCTGGCACGTGGAAGTGATCTCAAAAGAAGCACACCACACCACCACAGCGAGCATTCATCGATTAGATTTTACAGGTACAATAATCAAACTGCAAATTAAAAAACAACAATGGGCAAGCACATATCTGGTGCTTGCTTATCTATATTAGTCCCTGTGGGTGGCAAAGCATTTGTTTTCCATGGGGCTACATGCTGCCCAGCAAAACATAGGGGAGCACCAGCTGAAATAACATGCATTGCACTACATGAGCATATTAGAGGAGAGGAGTTATGCTCCTTTTTCAAATCCAATTTATTGAAGCAACCTACTGCTGGAGAGCACTTTGTGAGTGGCAGGACTGAGGGTTGCTTCGTCGAATGCTAAAACCAAGATAATCTGGTCCAGGTTTTTCACTTGAGGTGTGCTGAAGCTTTAACGTGCACAGTGGTAAATGAAAAAAAACTGACACCCAATCTTCTCAGCGCATAATGGTAAGCTAATTGCAGAGTATATTTGCCCAAAGGCTGTTGTATTCCTTTACAAATAATTGTAGAGTTCTCTACGACCAATCGTAATGAAAGGGCATGTATTTTTTTATGCTAGTTGGAGATGGGCTAATTCCATGCGTAGAGATGTGCTGCGTTTATCACGTCTGTTCCATCAGCATCTCAACGGTCAAAAATACATGAAACTAAAAACAGAATGCTTAGTGTGGGAGTGGAAAAAATTGTATCCATGACCTTGACCTACAATAAAAGGTTGTGCCCCACTCTGTACTGTCACTCAGACACTATTAGCTGGTAAAAGGGCACAGATGTTGGCAGGCAGGCAGGATGTTGCCGACATCTCACTTCCCTGCGGGGCCTGAATCTAGACAAAATGTTGAAATGTTTTTTTTTTCCCACAGTGACAAGACAATCGAAAAGTGAGTTGATGTTATTCATTTCAAAAGTTACTTTAGGGCTGTTGGGCCTGCTTTGAAGAGGTTTCCATTAAACTTTAGACAGACTAAAACATGCATTTTGCCTCTACAGGCTTGTTTGTAACTCTGCTACAAAATGTCTCTTTTTCTACAACATGGAGAGGATTCCGGAAAGCACTGGACCCTAGGCCAGATACACACACACACACATACATGCACACAGATATATGCACACAAATGCATACACACACATAAAGGTATAGGCTTGTACATGCATGCACCTTCACACACACATGCAGTAAATCAAATATTTTTTTCATTCTGAGGGGAAGGTATCAAGCAAACAGATTATCTATCTTCAACACACACACACCAACCAAATAGATGTATGCATTTCCCCCTTTATCTTGTCTATGCTATGTAATGAAATGCCAGATTGTGTATCCTGGCAATTATGGGATGCTTTAACAATGACATTTGCTGCTGATGTGTTACTGCGATAGGACTTACAGAGAGGCATAGCGGTGGGGGAGGGGTCAGGTTGTATAGATGCTGCATCAGTGGACTAAGGCCTATAGCATGTAGTATTAGTGTTGGGGACTCATCCAGCTGATAACTGTAATCACGTCACCCTCTTTCTCTCACACACACACACACACACACTTATGTCTCTCCCCAGTATATACACACCATCTGATAAAGCAGAAATGCCATAGAAATAGGCAAATGGAGACTGCTCATGTAATGCCATTCCTTTTAATTCCACCCACATTGTCCAGTTTCTCTCTCTCCCATCTTTCACAGCTTCCTACAGACTGTCTAAATAAGCCAAAATGACACAAGAATAACATAAAAATGTGTCAGTCCTTCAATGTTTCCCTGCTGAAATATGTTGACGGCAAAGATGACACGAACGCATATGTAACAGTGTCAGGCAAACAGGCTGGGACTCACACGCAGAGAAGAACATACACACTAGTCAAAGCTCAACACCAATTTATTAGTGTGAGATCCAAAACGTAGTCAAGACAGTCCAGGTCAATACCGAACAGGCAACAGGGCTAAGGTACCAAAAGCAGCAGGCAAAAACGTAGTCAGGAGAAAGCAGGCCGGAGTCGAGAGCAGGCAGACAGGATCAACAGGGAGCAGGCAAAAGATTAGTCAGAAAACAGGCACAGGTTCAAACGGGTTCAAAAACAGGTTGCCAGTAACAGGTCAGATACTCAGCTATTGCAGGCAGGAAATTGCAGGAACAGGTCTCTACTTATACCAAATGCTGATTACAGATTGCATTCAGGTGTGGAGGCTGGGATTGAGTGAATCTTCTGATAGGCTGGGCAGGAACAGGTGACAGGCAGGAGGGGGAAATTAGGTCGGTGGGCGGAGACAGGGAGACAGGCTATGAGGAAGAACTGCTGCCAGGATCCATGACAGAAAGAGAGAGAGCAGGAAAGAAAGAGAGTAGGTGCATGTAGCTGTAGACAACAGGGAGTATTTTAAAAGGGGTCTGCAGAACCTTTTTCAACTAGCACTGACCTTTTCTCCATCATTTAGTGCACTGACGTAAACATTTTTTTGATAATGCTTATATTTTTGAAGATATACTGTGAAATTGCTTCATGACGTTCTACCTTGACAGAATTGTCTGTTTCCAGCAGATTTAATCTCATTATTGCAGCAGCATCTTCCAAATTGAAAAAAGGAAACCGTTATTCATAGGAATGGAAATAATCAGTCCTCTGATTAAAAAAGAGTTGCATTTATCTCACTATGCCCAGTTTAGAGCACCAGGTTCATCTTACTTGGATGAAAAGTAAAACAGAACAGAGAGTAAAGCAGAAGAAATGAGAGAGAGAAAAAAAAAATTGGAGAGTAAAAGTGCAAGAGAGAAAGAGCCACAAGAGAATGAAGGAGGAAAACAAGGCAGCTGGCAGTAAACATGCTGTCCCCCCTCTGGGCCAATCAGTAGCAAGCATGCCATCTTGTTTTGACCTGCAATGTGACACCCTCCGTTGCGCATGACAGACGAACAAATGAACACAGAATGAATGAACGAACAAATGGAAGGAGACGGATCCGTAGCCTTCTTCCCAATTTTGCCGTCGAGGACGAAAAGAAAGCGAAAGAATGAGTTTGTGTCACAAATGTCATCGTATTTCGCTTGGTGTATCAGTGCTTCCACAGTCTTCAGCCGTCTGTTACTCCTCGGCCCATCTTCTCTGCTCTTTGTTGAGGAAAACTAGTTATCACATCTCTCATGTGCTCTCTTTTCCCCTTGGGCCGACATTGAATTGCAGATATCATTGGTGTAACACCGTGGCGCTAATACAGGATGGATGTGGAGTGGAGGACTGTTACCATGGCTATTACCGTGGTACTAATACAGGATAGATGCAGGACAGAGGACTGTTACCATGGCTACTACCGTTGTACTGATGCATGATGGAGGACTGCTACCATGGCTACCACTGTGGTACTAACTAACATGGGTACCACTTGTAAAGCAAGATAGATGCAGGATGGTGGAATTTAATGTTGCTACCACAATTTTGCCCTTGTTTTTTGCAGTGCAATCTAATATAAGATGTCTTAATCTCTGTCTCTCTTTTCCACCCAGACTCTAAAAGACCCCACTCTTGCAGCCAGGAAGGATTTCCAGCGCGAGGCTGAGTTGCTGACCAACCTCCAGCATGAGCACATAGTGAAGTTCTACGGTGTCTGCGTTGACGGTGACCCTCTCATCATGGTCTTTGAGTACATGAAGCATGGTGATCTGAACAAGTTCCTCAGGTGAGTTAGACGGGGAGGGGTGGTGGGTAGCGGGCCCATCTGGAATGATGGCCACAATCACAAGTGGGGGAAGATGGAAAAACAAATGGGAATTGAAGGATCAATCTGCAGCTGCCAAAAGCATTGCAATATCTTGATCTTGTCATTTTTAGCATTGTAATAGACAGTATCGATCAAGCAAAAATTGCCAGGAATCTAGTAAATGAAAAAAAAGCGAAGGAACACTACATTGGGTCCTTAATGTTGGATGTAGATAACAGCTGAGTCAACGCATGGGAAGTCTTTGCAAAATATACATTAAGATCCAGCAAAAAAATAATGTCACAACCAACTCTCTGGTGAAAGCCAGACTTGGCTGCATCCCAGTGGTGCAATGTTTCAAATTTGTTCTTGCCATGTGAAATAAAGGCATTTAAATCTGTTCAATGAGACATTGCTGGAAACTACTGGTTTTGACTGGATCATAATGTATATTTACAAGGACTTCCCATGCACATGCCAGAAATCTATTTGGAAGCCATATCTAAAAAAATAATCACATCAGGGGAGCATTCAGGACCAATGTTGATAGTTTGATGATAGATGATGATGATGATGCTGTCCCCTCCCTCAAGTACCATCAAGATGCTTGACCCCCAACTGCACCAGTGATGCTCAGTAAAGGTGAAATACACTAGAGGAGTATCTGGCCGATTTCAGCCAGATTTCCCTCCTTCCGAGAATCCCCCCTGATCTAAGGCTTTCGTAAGGACCGAGTATCAGCAAGGATTATCTGGTAGCGCGAGGGCAGTGCAGACTAAACCCTCTCGATCAACACTCAAGCTGATCTGCCAGAGATGGTAGTGGTGAAAATCCCAGGAGGGCAATTGTTTCTGAGATGCTGGAACCACCACGTCTGGCACCAACATTCATACCACAGTCAAAGTCATTTAGATCACGCATCTTGTCCATTCCAATGTTTGGTCGAACAAAAAAACTAAATCGCTTCACCATGTCCGCATGCTTTATATATTGAGTTGCAGCCGCGTGATTGGCTGTTTGGAGGAGCAGGCTGTTTGCATTAACGAGCATGAGTACCTAATAAAGTGGCCGGTGAGTGTAGAGTATATAATATGACCATAGAAGATGACTAGAGCTGCCAGGCCTGTGTGGCACATGAGAGCAGTGTGTTAGCTGGCCTGTAGATACTGAGTGATGGATGTGCCTGTCTCAGTGAACGACTGCAGGTTGATAACTTGTTTGGCCCCTTGTCACCAGACTATGACCACCCACTTGTTAAATACAATTCAGTCCTCCTTCATGCCCTACTTTACCCTCTCCAAAGGGGAAATTCCCTCCTTCTTCTTGCCAAACAAAACCCAAACATTTTAAGCGGCCTACCCGGTTCAACAAAGGCATAAAGCGTCAAATACTGTCACCACAGTGTGAGAGCCTTGTTAGTGCTGGTGTCTGTACACTATACCAGCCTGTTATACAGTGATTGATGAATGAGCCTGTCTAATGGAGTGACAGACTGACACAGGGAGCTGTTCCACCTAAAAACATTATGTGAAAGACAGCGAGCCTTTGGTAAAAAGTTGTATCCACACAGTGTTTTAGCTCCCTTGTTAAATGGTGATTGATGGGTGAGTCATTGAAGGTAGATAGATGCAGAAGCACACCTTTGGTATAACCTTGCCTGGGTAATGAAGAGTTAAGGGTGAAAAGCACCCAGAACTGTGGTACTTTACATAGTGCAGTAAGATTTTTGTTGCAACTAGAAGTTGTGAAAGTAAATTGGTACGGAATGCTAGTATTTATCATTTATCATTGTGTGGCTGGTTATACTGATACTGTGTTGTCACATGCTATGGACATGTGCATTGCACAACAGGCCAGAGAGGCCCTTCAAGGAAGTTATAAATGTGACCTTGACATGACCACTTCTATGTGGAGGTAGTCTATAGGATGAACCATACAAGCTTAGTATAGAGAACCAATCATGAGAGGTTTCTTTGTTTCCAAATGAACTATAAAGATGATAGTGGAATGATTTTCAGAGAGAGAGAGCATAGAGAGATTTTGCTTTCTGTGGGATCCGTGACAAGGTATCTCTCTCCAATATATCTGTATACAGTATATTTTTGTACTTCAACCTATCAGTGTTTTGTGTGTTATTTCAAGAGTACTGAGTGCTTACAGGCAATTTTCCACGACAAAGTGCACCAGTAGCAATTTTGCAGAACCAGCGTGAGTACTTTCAGAAGCTAAGCCAATATGAGTGCTGACCTACAACTGAATTTGTAGTCATTCATGCTGCCTTGCAACCTATTATAAAGCAGTTACAAGAACATAGCACATTCATTGCATTTATTTATTAATTTCATCAAATTTTGACCATTTTCTAACAATCCTCAATCAAACAAAGCAGAAATAATAATAATATATGATAATAGTAAAATAGAAAATAGGCTGCATAACATAGGCTGTAAGGATATACACTGGTCAAATACAGCTTATTGACGGACTCTCAAAAACAGCTTATTAAGAATTGGTTAGCAGATGAAAACGTCTTATTTGAGATAGGTTAACTGATAAATATAGCTTATTCAGAATAGCAACATTTTCACGTCAGGAGACGTTTTTCCTCTAAAATAAATAAAAATATTGCAGCAAAAGCACATTTCATTAAAGTAGAACAGCTTCATTTGCTGACCTGAGTATGAGCACTGAGGAGTTGGATCAGCACTGAGATACAGATAATATCGGTGCACCTCTAAATAATATCCTATTAAAAATAATATTAAATAATATCCTATTAAATCAGCTCTTTTTGCATCTGTTCAAGAAATGTATCAGCTTTTTTTTACCTACGACACCTAGTACATGCAGTACTGTAAGAGTCTGGTTAAAGTATTATAGTGTCTGTGGTTAAGCCATCAGTGCTCTGCTTCAGTGTCTCTGTAAGCTTGCCTGTTAGCTAGTGATTGATCGATGTGCTTGTCTCAAAGAATAAAAGCCAAGGCAGACCAACAGAAAGACAGAAACAGAGGATCGGGAGAGAACCATTAACTTCACCTTGTTCCCCAATACAACTGGAGCTCAGATACAGCCTCTCAAGAAAGAGTACAGTTTAGAGATCTGTTAGCAGTGGAGACAAACCTTGTCTGGGAGTCAGAAGAGATTCATCCAGTTTACATTGTTCAATTGGAAATGTGGCCTAGACAGTGAGGAAAAAGTGGTGTCTGGTCAGCTAGCACTCCTACCTCATTGACTGAAATGAAACTGAAAGAGTTTAGACTATTGAAAGACCTTTGCTATTGATGTGTGGCTGGTTCTGTAGGGCTCTTGTGAGTAATAAACAAAGCTAGAGCAGTGCAGGCTATCATGGCCATGAACATATTTCATGCAATTCAAACAAACAATTATCATAACATAATACTTTATTGATCCCTGTAATATGTTCCGTAATATTATATTTCTCAGAAGACTCTGAAGCAAATGTACATTATTCCAGACACATAGGGGAGATCGGAGCAATGTGGGACAGACTAAAAACAGAACATTTCTATTGGTGAAACATGATGTGTGGTGCCATGAAATATAGGCTAAGACCGCCTAAGTGCCCCTGTCCCACAGTGCTCCGTCTCCCCTACTGACATACACTTATTTGCCGACATGAAAAGAAGGCTTGCATCAACATGAAACATGGGGAAACTTGCAGGGGAAGTCAGCACGGTAGGCAGACAGGAGGGGCATCCTAGGAAATACTATACAGCCACCTCGTTCACTATCTGAACCATATTTAAAGAGAGCCAGGAGACAACATGGGTGTCGGGTAAGGTGTGCCGCTTGCCATACTGTAGTCTCAGTCCAAATTTGATAGATTTTATCATTATAATGGAGAGCAAAGCTCAAGTTAATATTCCCAGAAATATCTACCGAATCATCTGTCATATCTAAATCAAACAAGCCATTTGTGATAACCTGCAACCAGATTGAGTAACTTAAAAGTACTGTATTTCTGTGTCCTTTGACTCTATATTGCGCAATGTTTTTGTTTTTTTTCTCTTTGTATAACCTTTTTACCAACTCCAGAGTGTATCCAATATAAAGAACATTCAAGAAACCAACTATTATCTTTTAACAATGTAAATGTAACAATTCATAATGATGTTATCTGAATAGAGATGGAGATATATGAATAATTTGTACATTTTATATCCCTTTTTACCTGTGTTCAATATAAAACATCAATACATTTACTGTATTCAGAAATCCAGAACATACTGTATTAATTCATATAATTGTAAGAGACTATAGTACATTTTACATTTTGATATTGTGTTTGTTTACTGTGATATAACTACCTATGTCACTGTACTGTTGCCTAACCACCCAATTGCCTAATTGCTTCAATTAACACCTACTGCCTGCTGCCAAGACCATGACACACTGATGAGGGCCTAGGGGCCAAAAGTCTGTCCATTGTCCTCCTCTGTGCTGTCTTCAATAGAAGATGCTAGGAGTCATTTAGTCTACAGAGTGTGTTTTTGAAGTCTCCAGATGCAGGGATAGAGCAGTGGTCCCCAAATCCGGTCCTCGGGGTCCGGAGCACTGCTGGTTTTCTGTCCTACCAGGCATCCCAGATCCATCTCTAAATCAGTCCCTGATCAGACCGCAAGAATGGAAACTAACTGGCAGAATAGAAAATCAGCAGTGCTCTGGACACAGAGGTCCAGATGTGAGGACCACCGGGGTTATTGGGTTTAGTGTATTGACACCTCTGGGAGACAATTTTTGGGACTTCTACAATCAGTAAAATAATTAGCGAAAAATGCAAAATCATTAGTGAATACATTTAATACAATTTATGTTGAAGGATTTGGCAATGCAACAGTGTTGGCCAAGGGCAAAAGCAATTTTTACAGCTACTACTGAATGGCAGCATAAGATAGTGAGTCACTGAGGGTGAAACTGTTTTTTTTAAAACATCCATTTTCATCTTCTGGTGACTCACATTTGGGTGAAAATGAAAATTTAGCTGTCTTGTTGTACAGTGTGGACTCTTTAATTCAATATAGTGTGTAAATTCATTAATTAAAAATTATGATCTAATATTGTGCATCATTGCATAGCTTGTTCTCTTTTGTTAGATGTGTTAGAAAGGAACTGCGGCCAGCAAGAGTCATTTGACTATGTCTCCATAGAAATAGAAATTGTTATATTGTAATATAAATAATTAGTTATTAATAACATCACTTTTATTGAAAGGTATTGTGTAATGGATTAATTTATGGAATGAACTGGCCCACCATTGTTTGTGCTGGCTAATCTCAGGAATGAAAAGCCATCAGAAAATGTAAAGAATGTATGAATTAATGTAAAACCCTTTGAAGATTAGACATTAATTGTGAATGTAAAAGCCATTATGTAACAATTTTATTCTGCAGTCAGGGAAGGTCCCAGGTTCAAATCCCTGCAATGGGCTCAAGTGCCCTTGAGCAAGACACTGAACCCCTACCTGCTCATTCACTGTACGTTACCGTGGGAAAGAGCCAGCTAAGTGCCTAAATTGTAAAATTGTGCTTGGTAAGCTCATGAGCTGCGTTATGTCTACTGTTATTGGATACTATTGGATTGGTACTGAGTCGGAAGCCATGAAGTTGAAGTCTGCGAGTGCTAATGTATGTGCGTGTGTGCGCGCTTGCGTGTAGGCACAGTGTTTCTGTCTGTCTCTCTGCGCATCGGATGCTAATTTTAGTAATTGTGTTTCCATTAAAGTGCTTGCATCAATTCATCCAGGACACACTGCTAATTTAGCCGGCACCTATTGCCCTCCACCCCACCATGCGCACACACACACACACACACACACACACACAAATACAGACACACTTTGCTGCCGCTGCACTGGCAACACTTCCTCTATTAGAGACTTAAAACTCAGTGAAGCTGAAAAGATACATAGATAGACACACACACACACACACACACACACACAGATTGTCTATTAAGTTCAGTTTGCACAGCCCAGGAGTATTTATCCAACTACACAGGTCATCAGGTCTTTTCTCTTTCCTCCACCTCCTCTCTCTCTCTCTCTATCCATAACTTACTCTCCCTGGCCCCTCCGCCCCTCTCTAAAACATCCTTGACACACTAAGTGAGCCTGATGGCTACCACAGTGCTACTGTTTCAAAGTCGTGCCCTAACTATGAGCCAGTCTTAACTGTAAAGATTGTTGAGAGGATTACTGCTTCGTACATCATCATAGTTGACGTTTGGCGAATGTCTGCAAATTCACTGGACCAGGAGGAGGGTTTGTTATGGGTGATTAACACAGGAAAGTGTGTCAAGGTGGCTGAAGCACTTGAATATACTGAATACCAGTGAGATATTATTATATTGCCATTTTACACTTTGATGTCACATTTTTCTACACCAGGCTTCATTCATAAGAATTGCGAAATAGATAGCAGCCATTGAGAATAGATACATCTGCCAATATATCGGGCAGATATTGGCATCATATTAAATATCTGATAGACATAGACATCATAGGCATTCATCTATGATGGAGTTTCCTTCCTGACCACAGCATGTCCAAATCTATGGCAATCCAAGTGGTGTCAGCCTGGAAAACCTGCAATGAAACTTGCCTTACCCTGCCTTATAGAGCTGCTAACCCACCTCAAGTCAATAATATAATTCATTAGTGTGGCTTTCAATGGAGAGTTTTAGTAACCCATGAGGGCCTGTTTCAGAGGCCTCTCCACCCCTACAAGAATACATTCCGGAGGGAAACACTGAATACTTGTCGTTTTTTAAATGTTTTGGTCCTGGAAATGGTCAAATTTCAAGATATATTTTAAGATATACTAAAAATATTGGCTATCAGCATCCAAAAATATTGAAATTTGTATTGGCCTTCAGAAACTCATATTGTTCAAACCCTAGTTGGGAATTTTTTCTTCTACTCAATGACTTTGCCTTGAAGCAGGTTGGATGGACTGTCTCCAGCGTATATTCACTGAGTTTCTAATTGAGTCCATAACTTCTTCCTCAGAGCCCATGGGCCAGACGCTATGATCCTGGTTGATGGACAACCCTTGCAGACCAATGGGGAGCTGGGCTTGTCCCAGATGCTGCACATAGCCAGTCAAATTGCCGCTGGAATGATCTACTTGGCATCTCAACACTTTGTGCACCGTGACCTGGCGACCAGGAACTGCCTGGTGGGGAACGGCCTTCTGGTGAAAATAGGAGACTTTGGGATGTCCAGAGATATCTACAGCACAGATTACTACAGGGTAAGAACATTTTTTATGTATGATATACTTTTTATTTATTGTCCTTGTTTATTTAGTGTATAGTATTGCATTTTCCTTCTTTTTACACACACCACACTTTTGCAAAGAACAGTAAATGGCAGTGAATTGAATTGAAAGTGAAGTGAATTGAATTCCTCAGCTTCTCTAAAAATGGTACATTTCAAAGAGGGATGTATATTTGTCTCCACCAGTCACAATCTCAGTTAAAAAAATATTCAAAGTTTGAATTAAACTCTATGAAATCATATCAGATTGAACTGAAATCAATCCGGTAAAGAAGCAATTGGGGGATGACCAAGAATATCCACAGCACCTGTTTCACTTACTTGTCTTAGCATTAGCTTATATGCTTATATGCTTCACTTATTTGTCTTAGCTCTTGTTTATTTGCTTCACTTATTTGTCATTTGTTTAAATAAAAAGTAGGTAGCTAACTTATTGCACTTTTACCTTAGCACTGGTTATGCTCTTAGATGCTTGTTTAGGAAGGAAATGCACTCATAATTTCTGGTGACTAGTAGTTTTTTGCCTACCTATGTTGAATGCACTTATTGTAAGTTGCTTTGGATAAAAGCGTCTGCTAAATGCCTGTAATGTAATGTAATGTAATGTAATGTACATGGATTAGCCTGATACATCGTTTTGCCAATATATGGGTCTAGGTCTAACCATAGTATAGTTTTAGTCACTAAATACTGTTTCAGAGGATTTTCCACCCTGACAAGAACAAAATTCTGACGGAAACAGTAAATGCTTTTATTTATTTATTTATTTATTGGCATAGAAATGGTTTAAGATATTGAATATCAGCTATCGGCAGTTTCAGTGCAAACGTCGGTATCCATATCCATATCACTAGAACCCTATATGTGTATGTATTTCTTATAGCTATGTATTGATATTTGTTAAATCATGACAAAATGTAAACAGTGACAGCTGGATAGATGAATTAATACTGAATAGATGCAGCATAGATGACCTTTTGGAAGGCTACTAGTGCAGGATAGATGCAAGAGAAGGGAATTCTACCATGGCTGACACTTTACATTATGATGCACTGTATAACTTCACTAAATAATGTACCCTGCAGCTGTTTTGTTTAAAGATTAGTAACATTTTAATGAGCCTTGGACCAAGGATGAGATGTTAAATTTCTCAAGAGGATCCTGAACTGAAATAAAAAAAAATGACGAAGCCGGGCTCTGTTTGCCGTGGCCATCTAGAGGAAGTTTGTCTTCATAGATGAAGATAACGGCGACTCAGAGGGATTTTCAGCAGACTCTCTCAACACTGTAATTGGCATGGTGGGAAATCATTTGTGTTTGGCAGTAAATGTCAATGACTCCATCGAGTCCCATCCTCCCAAGTAGTTTCTGTGGACTGTTTTCTCTTTAATGGTGGCTCTAATGTCTCACGAGGGCTCCCTTTGGACAGCAACAGAAAAAAGACCTTTTAATTTTAACCCCTTTGACATCACGGCTCACCAGCAAGGAAAGAGTGTAGTGTGCATCTTCAACAATATAAATCAGTATGGCTCCATTATGGAGTGGAAAGCTCTGGGGGGGCAGCTTAGTGTAGGGACCAGAAAAAGAAAAAAACAATCAATTTAATTCTCATATACTTTCATTATAAAGTGCACCACCATTTTTCAAGATGTTTCTAAAAAATGCCATGCATGGTTTGATTGGGGTTAGCACCGTTGCCTCACAGCGAGAAGTTCTTGGGTTTGAGAACTTCTGCATGGAGTTTGCATGTCCTCGTCGTGTTAGCATGGGTTTCCTCTCGTTATTCCAGTTTCCCCCCCACATTCCAAAGACATGCAACTTAGGTTCATTGGAGACTCTTAACATTGCCCATAGGTGTGATTGTGGCAGTGTTTGTCTGGCTGTGTGTTCGCCCTGTGATGGACCGGTGACCTGGCCAGGATGTTTCCCTGCCTTTCCGCCTAATGCATGTTGGGATAGGTTTTGGGCTCATGGGCTCAGGACCACAGGAACCTGAATGGTGGGAAAGGTCCTGGAACTAAGTACCAATAGTACTAACTTCCTGGATAGTTCCTGCGGTGGAAAAATTACATATAGGTTGTGGACATGACTAATGTGAAGATTACATCTCTTGCCACAAATGGAGTATGTGACACACATACTAGCACAAATATGACATGGCAATTTTACATGTTCATCACATGAAAAGGTTCACTGACAGCAGCTGAAAGAACTTTGGTTAAGGTTAGTGTTAAGATTAATGTTAAGATTAGGCAACTGAAAGAAGGTCACGGTTAAATAAGAAAACCTTTAACTGATAATGAAAACTTCTGTTTCTCTGCTGTCTGGATAGTTAATATCTATAATGAATGAATGAAAAATGTTGTATCTTATTTTATCCTGCTTAAGTCAAATTGGCCAACACACCATCCACAAAGTGGCTTGGTAAGCTTTTGAATAACATGTGCTTGGTAAAGCCACATAAATAGCATAGAACAGAAATAGCATAGAACCCAGTGCACTTTGCGACGTTCACCTTTGAGGTGGTCTGAGCAGGCGTGCAAGCGCAAATCCCTGTAATCCTTGACGTCAAAATTGCACCGCACTGCTTGATCGTTACTGACACACCACCTACGGTGTCCACTTCATGACAAGTCACCAAAATATCAAACGGGCACAGGTAAAGAAAAAAAAAAACTAAAAAAAAACCTGTCTGCACTCAACAAAAATACCACTTTGCCAGAGCAAAGCCCCGCCATCCGTCAAGCGCCATCATAGAGCCCTATGTGTGTTTGTGTGTATTTGTGTGGTATGCTTCAAAATGTTCTTTTGCACCAAATTTTATTCATTATATAAGTGAGTGACCAAGTTTTAAATAAACAAACAGCACCTGATTATATAGACAAGATAGCATTGAAAGTGTTATCTCGTATTTCGTTCTTTTATGCTTATATGCTTCACTTATTTGTCTTAGCTCTTGTTTATTTGCTTCACTTATTTGTCTCATTTGTTTAAATAAAAAGTAGGTAGCAAACTTATTGCACTTTTACCTTAGCACTGGCCAGCGCTCTGGCAGGAAATGGCAGAGCGCTCCTGAACCATGTGGGTAAAAGTTCCAGGGACATTGTCAGAGCAAAGCAAAACAGTTTGGAGTCGGTCTGTGCTTAAGGTAATGTCATTTTCCTGGGGGCAAGATATGTTCTATGAATAAAATTAGAATGGATCATTTGATGGTTTTCGATTTCCTGAAGAGAGAAAAACATTGCTCCGAAATGAAATGCCAGGTGACCTTAAGTCCCTTTTCCAGAGGTTATTGGTGCATTCACAATATATTGATACTGGTATAAGGGAAGAGGGTTTTAATTTTTGGTTCCATGGGTACACACAGAAAAGCAAAGCTGTCGATAGAAGGAGAAAGAGGCACCAGGAAGATTATAGCTGGAATGCCCAAAGCCCCCCCTCTCCATATGCATATGCCAGTGTGTGAATGCCCCATTACTCCCTTGAGGAAATGAGGTTGGTTTTCCATCTATAAGACGGTTGTTATTATGGAAAATAGGAGTGATCGTGGCCAGTTTAGTCACTCTGGTTGAAATGTTAGAGTAAATGAAATATTGCAGTCAATGAGGATGAGTAATGTTTTGTTTGTATGGGTTAGCAATACAATTCTAGATCAAAGGTTCCCAGACTTTTCCATGTCAGGGAACCAAATCGCTGTGCATTAGGCCACAGACTCCAATTTGAGGACATTTTTTGTTGTTGTTGTTGTTAGATATGATTTAGGGTAGAGAAACATCAGCTTCTATACTTAAGGTAACAGTGGAGAGAGTAAGATATGAGTGCAGTAGTCATTCTTTTACCTTCTGCCATGCTCTATAGTTAAGTAATTATAAACATTGTCATTTTGTGAAACCATCTGAAAGACCACTTAGGGTTCCCAGAGGCCACTTTGGGAACAGCTGCCCTAAATCTTATTGCTGCTACCTGCATCATTCTGTGCAATCGGGAAGTACGTTTTCAAGGCTTTACATTAATATGTTTCAATTCTAAACAGTTCCCAAAGCTGTTGTATTATTTTTTACAGTGCCATAATACCATATTGCATCTGGGTTGACATTGAACTTGACAACCTCCTACACTTTACCATCTGTGAAATGCTTGCTGGGTTATGATAGGCTAATGATATAGGGCAATTCAGATTGCCACCGTTTACCTGGTATCCTGCTCCCTCGCTGTGATATATGGATGTGTAGCTATAGCTACTGCACCTAAACCTTGGCACAAAGGCAATATGAACCGCTGAGGTGCCTGCCTATAAGTGTGGCATGTCACTGTAGCCTACAAACTCTGTTTAGCCATGCGTGTTTAACTGCTATCAACCAGCATTCTGAAACCAGGCGACATCAGACATCAAACCTGTCTTGTGCATGGAATATACAGTACAGTCAGATATAATGCATAGCAGGTATACAGAGGTGAAACAGTCTACCTTATGGTTTGTAGTTTTTAATCCCGCTATGTTAAATGAAAGCAGTGTATCTTGCAATTGCAAAAATATTTGTGCAATTTTTAAGCCTCTAGTGGTTTAGTAGTTACTTAGTTCTGATGCCAAAACTCTACTCACTGGCTGGAATTGTATTTTTTTTGCCAGGGAACATTAGATTATTGAACATTCATTTAGAAAGCATTGGGAACTATTGAGGCCTGTCTGATTTCAATTGCACAGATATTTCTAGATAGTCGAGCAATTATTTGTTAAGCCGATTTTCTTTTCCATGGATGAGTCAAACTCCTCAGGAAAATATATCTAATATCTAATATATCTAAAAGTATGACAAATAAATTAGAGATTAATGTTTAAGTTTCTCTAATCTATAGATAGTTTATTTTGGCTGGCTTGTTTGCAGGGAGAAAGCAGCTTCATGGTCCTTAGTAGTCAGGCCTCTCATGTCCACCGTTTTTCAATGGAAAGGATGCATTATTTGCATCCCAACAGCACTGATGGCTGAGCATGCTTTTAGCATCCAACATGCCAGGTGTTGAAAGTTAAAAACATTTTAACTTCAGAATAAGGGCCTATAAAAGTTTTTCAACAGTCTTATAGCAGTAGCAGGAGTCATGGCCAATGTTCCCCCCAAGCATCTGCTGAGTGCTGCCAGCTAAAAAAGATGTGCTCTGTGGACAGCAGCCCTTAGCTCTGGGCTAAGTGTTGCACTATGGTCTGGATTAGCCTCGGGCCAACTCTTATCCTAAGGCTGACGTTTAGGATTAGACTACAAAGTTGCAGTCTGAAAATAATTAGGGACTATGCAGAGCACTTGCAGAGGTTTTTATAGTCACAACACAGTGATCTCAGAAGTGTCTGATAGAAAGAGATGTGCCACTGAAATTGTTATGTAATAGTTCAGTGCTTCCTTTGATATACAGTATCTCAGCGTTCAATTCACTGACCCCCTTTGCTCCAGATTGTAATTGTATAGAGCAATAACTCATTAAATTGATCAAACCAAACCTACTCAAATCAAAGCAGTTCAGATGTTAACATATTACTCAAAAAACAAGGAAACAAGCAAGTTGAGGTGTTTACTGTAAATCTTAAAGGGGCAAGTGACATGCACCTCCTTTTGGCAAGTGAAAGCGAAATCCGAATTCACTGTGTAGAGGAAATATGCTTTATATATAGCAGGTCACTGGTCAGCCTGTTTTCTGCACTGGCAGAGGTGCTGTACTTCTGTGCAAGATGCAATGAATTAGATTATACTTTTATACTTTTTTCAATTTTAAATGTATCCACCTGCATGTTAATAGTAAGAGAGAATCAAGGTTGGAGGTATAACACTTTATAATAACAAACACTAATAAATGGTTAATTTATCAGTATTTAATGGTGGTGTAGTAACTAATTGACAATTTCCTACACTGTTTACTAATTAATCAAATAAAAATATGTATAATGTGAATTCATGTGCATTAATTAATCATCGGTATGTTTTATTATAGTTAAAATATACAGTAAAATATGCAGTAAAATATTCAGTTGAATGCAAAAGTATTGGGACAAATTTGTTGTTTTTCCTCTGTACTAATCAAACTTGTATCTCAAATCAAACAGTGACTATGAGACAAAATTGACAATGTCTACATTTATTTCATGTGGGCTGTTTTTTAAACAGACATTGAACTATTTTACAACAGTGCCATTCAAATTTAATGACTTGCAAGGTCAATATTTGGTTGCATACCCCTTACATTTGATGACTGCATGACATCACTAGGTTCATGATGGGGTCCTTTCAGATGCTCTGCCAAGCTTTTACTGCTGCTTCCTTCAGTTGTTGTGTGTTTGTGGGGGTTTTCGGACTTCAGTTTCCTTTTGAGCAAGTGAAAAGTGGGGTTTAAATCTGGTGACTGACTGGAGATCATTAGCAATTACTCAAGCTGACAATTTAGGATGTTTTTTTTCACAGCTCTTATAATGGTCCTGTCATCACATTCTGATGTCTTCTGCAGACGGCCTGATCGCTGGTTTCTATGTCCTCCAATAGTTTCTTCTTCTTCTACATTCTGCAATAGTCTAAGTGATTTCTAAGTCTAAGTGAATCTCTAAGTGATTTTCTTTCTTTTCTTTCATCCTCACACAGCCTTCTTGGTTGTCATCCTCAGTTCTCTGGCCCTCATCTGCAGTTTTCTTGTCTTCCATCTTTTAGCTTCTAACAGAGTGCCCTGACACTTACAGATTTCCATTAGGAATAATTAGAGTTATATGGTACACCTGTGAAATTTGAAACAGTTGATGGTCATTTGTCCCAATACTTGAAATAGGGGGACTTGACTCATTGAATGGCATTGTTGTAATATCGTTTAAAAAAAAACACATGAAATAAATGACATTGTGAATTTTGCCTCATAGTCGTTGTTTGATTTGAAATACAAATTTGATTAGTACAGAGGAAAAACAACCATTTTGACATTTTAACTGTAAATAAGCAGTATGTGTTGTTACTGATGTTTACAGTGGTTAGTAAATGGTTAATAAGTGGTTTGCAAAACATGAATGAAAATTGCCTGGGCCCTTATTCTGAAGTTTCAACTGATGTTTACTAAATGGTTAACATGAGATGAGGAGGGGAGAAGGGGAAGAAAAAGGTGGGAAAATGGGGAGGAAAAGGAAGGAGAGGAGCAGAAGGCGACGGGAAATTCTGAAACGCCTGAAACTGAGGGTTTTGGTTTGTTAGGAGTGAGAATGTAATCTAACAAACTACAGGAAATGACCTCGAAACACAAGGATTTATGGGTATAAGGAGACGAATGTTGACATCTGATAGCCAGCAGTTCCTCATGCTTGGAAAGCCTAGCATAACAAAATGAAGCAAGGGCCATCTGGATTGGGTTTGGGGTCTCTATACGTGTAGATGGATGCTCTCTAAGCTTGTGTCCAGAGCTGATTTCACTAAAATGACATTAAATTCACCAACATTAAAATGTGTTTCCTATATCCACTTGAAACCAGATTCCCTTACCAAAATGGCGATTGCTGCACACATTACCTCTTGTAATATTGAAGTCCATAATAATTGGCAGTAAAAAGCTCATCTCGTTCTTCCCTATCCACCAGTATATTAACAATCCATTTTTTACTAGTATGTTACTATGTGAGCTTCGTGCTGCTTTCTGCTTGATTTCAACGTGCATCCTGGGCCCCATTCCTTGTACGTGGAAAACTGAGTTAGCTGGATAGGTTTGTTGATGATTTGACATAAACCCGGGATTTTCTGTTCCTTGAAGCAAGCTTCAAATTCGTTACCAGACCAGGAGCTCCTTAAACTCAAACCTTGATGGATGGATAGATGGCATCATGCAACACTCCAAATTTCCACTGACTTGCCATGCTCTTTGGCTCAGTTTGCCCCTGACCTTTCAAAGTGCTTCCAATCAAATTACAGCTTTATCTAAGTATACAACAATGTACAGAGATCTCATCTGGTGTGTGTCTGAGTTCCCAGAACTGTACCATACAACATTAGTTAGAGTTGTGAGAGTCTACCACCATGAGCACTGCCATGATGATGCATTGACAAATGCCCTACTTACGCCCTACCAGTGAGTGCAGCACTCGTTCGAGTTTTGTGAGTGAATTCCAATCTGCACATTGTAATTTGACTCGTATCATTATGATCACCCATAGCTCTATCAATCCTATTTTCAAAATATGTGAAATGATGTTTGTAGTCATGATCTCACATGATCTTTTTTTTCAACTTTCACTGAAGTTCTTAAGGATTTGAACAAGTTTGAACTACTTTTTTCCATACAAATCTGTAATCTGGTTACTGTGTCTTTTTCATTGATTATAATCAGAAAACTATACACCTATTATAGTTCATATTTCATATGTGACATATGTACCTATGTTTGTTAATTTTTTTGTTTTTGTAAATGAAAAATTAAATTATATATTTTACAAATTCAAACAAGAAAGAATTGTTTTACAGTGCAGAAAATTGAATTTCCGCCATCAGCCATGAGTACTCTGTACCTGTCATGATCAGTATGTTTATAGCAACCTATAACTGAAATGGAAATATACTGTATTTGGAAATATATACTGTAGATAGAAACATACATCCTCAATACATCAACAAAGACTAAATGAGTCAAGCCAGATATGATTAACACACATTATGTGCTATCATCTGTCCCCATCTATCATATCACTACTGTCAGATGAACAGCTCCTAACTGCAAAACGTTTTAGGAATTGAGACCACGGTTGATTTCCCTATTTGTGCCCATGCATTTTGGAAACTATACAATGGGTTTGAAAGGCTTCTTCTAGGGTTATGAGACTTACTTTCATGCAAACTTTCAACTCAAGTAAAACTAATGGAAAAACACAAAAACTGAAGTGACAGGGTTTTCACACAACAGCAACAATTCACGATTAATACACTGTCCAAATGAATTTCATTATTATGAATTTTGGCGGCTTTAATATGAAGCTGTACCTTTTCTTAGCACTTTTCCTTCATTTGTTCATTTGTTTGCTTTTTGTTTATTCATTCCTCCCTCCTTCCTTTACTCCTTCTCTATCTGATTCACCTCTTTCTTTTCTACTTTCCTTCCTTCCTTCCTTCCATCCTTCCTTCCTTCATTCTAATGTTCATTACTTCGTGGCTCTTTTTGTCCTTATTTTTTGTTTCTTCCCTCCTTCCTGCCATCCTTCCTTTGCTCCTTCTGTACATATTTGCAGCTTTGGGAAAAAAAGTAAGATCTAAGAAGTTTTAAGACCTAAGAGCTATTTCTAACACCCATTCCAAGATATTATTAAAAAAATCATGAATAAAGACTTGTTATAAAGCACTGTTTCCAGCAGGGGAGCTTAAGATCAAGTATTTCGGTATGAATGCTTAAAGTGTGACATCACAGATTGGAGCTTGTCTTGCTTCTCTGCTTTCTGGCTTTGAGAGAGTTCATATTCACACATCCTGACTGAATCGTAGGAATAACATTATTTTTTTAGGTTGGCTTTTCCCTTTAAGTTGGAAGCTGTTTGATGAAATCTGTATGAAATGTTTCATTCATGACATCCAGTGAGCAGGCATTGCTTCTGTGATTCTGTTTTCCTTTTGAAGGCCTTCACACATTTCTTACTTAGTCATCAAACATGTTCAATTATATCATAATTATAATAACCAGAATAAACTTTATATGTGTAGCACTTATCAAAACAGCTACAAATTGCCTTGCACACTATCGGGCAATAATAAATAAAAGGCAATAAGATGAACAAGAAAAATGCCAGTCATGAATTAAAAGCAGGCATTAAATGAGATTAAAACCATATATAAAAGCAGTGTATAACTTCCTGTAAAAATGGTGATCTAACACTATCAATCTATCAATCAATTAACAGCTTTTTTAAATTTTAGAATTGAAAAAAGATGTTTCTCCATCACTTTTCATCAATCCAACCAGTGTACGATTTTTAAAATCATGTAAGGAAATAACAATTAGAATTAGAGTGACCCCCCTTCAATTGACTGCTTGTTGGCCTACTCTTATACCCCTTCCACACCGGAGCCATGACCCGGGTTATTCCCGGGTCAGCTGTTGGTGTGAGTGGGTCAACAAGGGTTATCAGACTCAGGTCCACGACCCTGCTCCTGACTTGGGAATAAATTGGGTCAGATGCAGCTCGGCTGTGGTGTGAACAGGGCGACCCGGGTTACACAGTCGACGGGAACCTCATTGGTTAAGATCAGTGCATCAGTATGCAAGAAGGTTCTCGCCTGAGACCATTTGGTATTTTGGTGACTCCCTCCGAACTGGACTGTGTCTAACAGTCCAGTTCTTTTATGTTATAGAGGTGCAGTAGGGGTTTTGGGAGTTTGTCAGTAAAGATCACGCAGTTGCATGATCGTGCAATTGTGGGAAGCGATGCACACGTGAACAGATCCTACTCAAAAGCTTACCATCCCTTTTTGTGGATATACAGTAAGTCCCTCAGGCAGGAAAAAATATTTTTTTCATTCTATCTTTATACACATGTGGCTACGAACACTCAGTATGCAGGGAGAACAACACTGAAGAGAATTTCAGTATCACCATAAAAGTTTTTCTTCATTAAAGGCATGCTGATTGTTTAACTGGGCTGTATATTCACTCGTGGTGACGCTGCAGCTCCCACGCAAGGACATCAGTTTCCTCTTTGGAGAAGCATTTGGTGGCGCCAGACTGTTCACTTACATCACCAAATTGTCACTGCTTTTAAAGGGAAGTAAAAGGATTCATGATTAAAGCCAGAACCACCACAACTGCTGCTAATGTATTCCTTTGGTGTAGCCTTCATTCAGAATGGCCTTGCCTGAGGGTATCAATGGACGTAGGGGTTTTGAACACAAGGCCTAAAATGACATACCCAAAATAAAATGGTTATTACTCTTGAACCCATTGACTATATGCATAATCAGGGTCTCTCCTGAAAGGTAAGCTCTTGTAGAATTATTATTATTAATTATTGAATTATTCATTATTATGAATTATCAAGTATTAATGAAGCAGAAGCTCAAACACAGTGGAAATTAAAGGTATAAAAAAAAAGTAAATAGCTGACTGTGCTTGTTTCTTCTCAACTCAGACACTCAGTGGACTCTAGCCTCACTTAATCCTGGTTATAATTGTGCCATAATACCACCTTAAATGAGCATATGCACTGTTTTTTGGCTATGTCTAGGCGGATTTCCACAAAAGGCCATTTGGAAAGTCCCTTAATATCATACCAAGGAAACTTGGTCGCATTATTTTCCAAAGATCATATACCACATAAAGATATCACACTCCCATAGGTAAAGACTACTCACAAGCCAGAGAATTACAACGTAAACAATGGACATTCTCTTACTGGTTTTGTTCGATGGACCATTGCCCTGATTTTGAGACATTACCATGCTTAGTTTTGTCTTCAGACTTTGATCGTAAAATAACGTATATACATAGATTACACAAGATTTCAAGCTTTCAAACAGTGTATTGTACGGTGAGATTGATTGGAAATCTCCCCTTAAAATAAAGGTGA
>OOFE01023003.1:0-13181 GCA_900323365.1 Monocentris japonica | reverse complement strand
TGTGTGAGTCTGTGTGTGTGTGTGTCAGCATCACAGTGCCAGGAACCGAGAAACAGAGAGAGAGAGAGAGAGAGAGAGAGAAACAGAGAGAGAGAGAGAGAAAGAGAGAGAGAGACAGAGCGAGAGAGAGAGAGAGAGAAAGAGAGAGAGACCGAGAGAGAGAGAGAGAGAGAGAGACTTACTTGTTGTGAAAACAGACAGAAGAACTGGTATAAAAACTGGGGCGTGATAAAACACACATTCTAGAAGAGAGACAGACAGAGAGACATTAAAAACACATTGTAGAGAGACTGACAAATGCAGACAAATAAAATGCAATTTTGAGGATTTCTGAACACTATTTTAATAATAAGAAGTTACTGTAACTAAGAATGTATTCCTCAGTGATCTACGTGACTAGAGGGCATAAGTGACATTTCTGCTAAAAATGAGTATTTGTATTATATATCCTTGGAAAGCTCTTGTTGAGCTCCATCTAATCTAAATTAAATTTGGTGCAAAAAGGGTGTAACTACACAACTACCCCCTTTTTGCACTGGCTGAAGCATTATAACAATCTGCACTTACTCCCTATGCGCAAGTGATGCATTATGGGTATGACTACATGACAATGCTGGGACAAAATGTACACATTTTCACACAAAACAATTATTATTATGAACTATGTACTGCCTTAAGACACCTCAAGGATCTGACGTCAACCCGGCTGTACCCATTATTTGGTCCATGCTAAACCAATACTGTCCACCTGAATAAATATGTAACTAACTACTTGCATCTGATTTCAACTTATTTAACCAGGCTTTGGCAGAGCCACACAAACGGGGGTTGAAGTAGTGCAGACATACTACTTTAGTAAAACACTGTGCATTTAAGCCTCATCGTGCAGAAAAAAAAAAAAATTGTGTACAATTGTATCCATGTTACCTTGTGTGCAGAGAAACTTTTATAAGTCTTACCTTGTAGAAAAAGTACTGTACAAGCGTAGCTATTCGTATGTAGTAGAAGTGACCGTGGACCAGCAGTAGTTTAGCCAGGAACTTAAACCTGGCAATTGCATAGTCACTGTTTCTCACGGCCTGACGACCCTCCTTCCCCATGATACCTGGAGACAGCCAGACAGCCAGACAGACAGACACAAGGTTAGACACACTGCACAATAACGATGAATTGAGTTAGAAATCATATTGTGTGTGTGTTTGTATGTGTCTGTTGACATGTTGGTGACTGTTTACCTATTCCCACGTGGGCTTCCTGTATCATACTGACATCATTGGCTCCATCTCCAATTGCTAGGGTGATGGGTTTCTCTGGGGACGTTTTGAAAAGACGCACCACCTGAACAGAAGACAACTGGGCTTAGTTGTAGGATATACACCACACACATCTCCAGACATTGTTGAACCTGTAGAACCTGTTGACCTTAGGACAGGCGAAAGGATTGGTACCTTTGCCTTCTGCAGGGGGGCCATGCGGCAGCACAGCACAGCCGAACAGTTTTTGCACACTTCCATAAAGAGTTTCTCATGTTCCCTCAGGGCTAAAGACAGACTGGCCCCATCCACGACCAAACCATGCTGGATAACATGGTCCTCCTTTATCCTAGAGAGAGAGAGAAAGAGAGAAAGAGAGAGAGAGAGAGAAAGAGAGAGAGAGAGAGAGAGAGAAGAAAGGAGATGAGGAGATGAATGGAAAGAACAGGAGAGAAAACAGAAAGATGGAGAGAGAGTGAGCTAGAGCAGGACTTAACTGGAGTGAGAACAACAGATTCATTTAAAATGAGGAGAAATGTCAAAAGGTGTAAATGATAGAAAATGTGATAAAAAGTCACAGCACGGCACTAATGTGTCATATTCTTTTCACACTAGCCCGATAGCACAGCAAATGATGTCAGCGTACCATGATTTTTAGGCTGCTAGGTCACGAAACTGCACGATTTTCAGCCTTGTTACTTTTTACTTTCTTCTAGCAGTCGGGGAAATGCTGCTTTGTTGCAGAACTATGAATTTCAAGTCACAAATGATCTGCTTTAGTTTGGGAACCTGAGTACATTCAGGTCAGGTCCCTCCCTCTAAAAAAATATATAGAACCTTTTAATCTCAGAAAACAGTCAGGATAAGAGTCTCCTTTACAAAAACAAAAGAATCCAGACAAATAAATAAATAAATGAATGAATAAATAAAACATCAATCAAAGTGACTGCATTCAAATAAACCAAATTCAGAATCAAATACTCATACATGAAATGTTGCCAGACTATGAAACCGAAATATGAACTGAAAGATACTGTGTCTGAGTGTCTCACATTTCACATCTCTCACACACACACACACACACACACACACACACACACAACCCCCTACCTCCTGGCCAGTCTGCGGAGCTGCTCGGCACACTCGTTGTCGGAGCGCTGCTGTAGAAGCTCCAGGATGTTCATGGTCCGGTGGAAGTGGCCGCAGGACAGGCTGACACTGACCGCCGTCTCATGTTTGTCCCCTGTCAGCACCCATACTTTGATCCCCGCCAGTCGCAAGGCCTCGATGGTCTCCTGGACCTTGTCCTGGAGTCTGGGAATGGGAGAGGATTTACAAGACTTTTTGAGGTTATCTGGCAAGTGAATTCAAGACCAATTTAACAAGATAAGATAAAGGAACAAGCTGGCAAAACCATCTTATTTCCAACTGAACATAGCTAATGAAACCATAAAGAATTTAAAAAAAAAAAGGATACCATGAAATTAATTGTCATGAAGTCCAATTGTGTTTGCTAAAGCAGATATAATTTCCTTTAATACTGTTCAGTATTAAAAGGAAAAATCCACCTTTGGATACTCGTATTATATATCATCAACCTCTGACGTTCCATGCATTCCAGGAGTTATTTTGTATTATAGTATTATAATTTACTTTGGTGTACCCATGTTCTCTCAATCTGCCTTGTCTAATTTTGCTTCAGTATGTGATTTCCTACAATTCCCAGAATGCCCAGAGAACATGTCTGAACTTCCATTCAGCGGTGGGTTATATGTGAGAGTTAAACTTGTTTAAAATGCAACATATCTTGTGGTTGCACTGCATTATGTATAAACAGTTAAAAGAGCCACAAACACCCTATTCCTCCTGCTGTGACCAGAATGAAAACTTGTTGAGCACAGCTATCCAAGGCTTCCTGGGAAGCCACAATTTCAATGTGAAAGACCACAGAAATAAACACATGAACATCAATGTGTGGAGAAAGTTTGCATCTATTGCTGGGGTTGATGGTATTGATGTTAAAATCTGTATTCATTGGCAGGATAACTAGCTAGCTAACATTACATTTAATCAGAGCTCCAAAAAATGAAGACCCCTTCAACTGCGCTACATGAAACTAGAGGCCAATTTTATCCCTGGTTGATGAGGGGAAGTGGGTGAAAGTTCGCTCTGAAATTGAGCAGCCTCAATTTGTTGCCCCTTTCCGCCTGAACATCAACTTCATATTACACTAGACCAGAAGAAAAGAGAGAAAGTGTAATCCCCCCCCTCAATAATAGAGAAGAGAGAGAAAGAGAGAAAGAATTTAGCAAGAAAAAGAGAGCAGGGAAGAGAAAAAGAGAGAGCAGAGACAGAAAATAAAGAGTGAGAGAAGCAAGAGGCTTATGTCAGGAGCAGATGGTGAGCGGATGCAAACACACACCAACATTCATCTCTGGGTTTCTCTCTGGGTAGATGTGAGTTTGTGGTTATGTATTCATTTCCTTTTGCTCTGTATTTTTTTTTTACTATGTTCCACTTTTCATTAAAGCCATTTGTAACTTATAAAGCAATTATTACAGTATAATTATCCATACTTCTCTATCCCTGTAGCCCATGAAAAAGGTTTTCACCATGTGTGAGTATTATGTCATTATGTCAGAGTAGCTTGAGTCTCCCTTGATTCAGAATGAAACTCTTCCTACGTCTACATCCATATACATGCAGGTATATATGGCTAATGTAAACTGTAGCCTCGTGCAAGACTCTCAAATGGGGAAACACATGCAGGGTCAAAAAGTATGATCAGGTTTTTTTTTTTTTTAAATGTATTTTTAAAACACAACCCAACATTTCCCAAGGCTTGTTGGCTGTGCTGGGTTTGTCCCATTTGAGTGCCTTGTGCTACTGCTTCGTTTTGGGAATGCACTACGTCATACTTGTTGATCATATTCCTTCTCGACAGCAAGGACTATTATTTAAAATGTAAAAACGCCCCTCCCTTGTGCATTTCTTCCTTCCTCGCCCATGCCATTTCACCCCTGGCATGGACGGATACATCGGGGATTGGCTATAAATGTGATGACAATCGGTTGACAGGAGGATGTAACACTATCGCCCAACCCGAATATGTCGCCATCCGTTTGTATATGTCCTTACTTGTCCTCCACCCCCGTCGCCCCCAAGAGATGCAGGTCTCTCTCTATGTAGCTGAAGGCCTCCTGCAGCCTCTCCTCCCTCTGCTGCAGCGCGGTGCGGGCAGCGTTCAGGCGCCTGTCCACATCAGTGTACTCCTCTGGGCTGAAGTGGCGACACGCTACCACCAGGGTCCGCAAACCTTTCTGGAGCAGGAGCAGAAAGATAAGAGGGGTGATGGGAGGAGAGGAAGAGGAGAAGTGAGCACGCAATGCAAGAAAGGAAGCAAGAAAGCAATAAATAACAAACAAATGAAAGAACAAAATCAAAATATAGAGGTAGCATGTGGAGGAAGGGAGAAGAGAAGATGTCAAGGGTTGGAATACAAGAGACGTGGATTGGAGTAGAAGGCGGAAAGAGAGGGAGGGAAGCAGAGAGAGAGAGAGAACAGAAAAACAAATTATCAGAGCTTGGCTTTAAATCACAGAGTCAGCCTGAGGGGTGGACGACCACAAATCAACCCTGGTCCTGAGAACTGAAGTCTGGGTACTGAGGACCGATGACGCGGGGTGGGGGCTGATGTGTGTGTGTGTGTGTGTGTGTGTGTGGCTGTTGTGGTGATGTATTTGCAGTCTAATGGGAACTGAGAGAGAGACAGAGCCAGAAGTAATCATTACAATGCTGGGAAATGCCAGCCCTACACACACACACACACACACATACAAGTACACATGCACGGTAAAATATGGGTCGGGAAGCATTTCGGAGAAAGACATTTGGACATTTCATCAGAAAGTGAAAACTAGAGCATTTGCAGGAGAGAGTTTGTTCGGGTTGTGCTATTGACGCCATGTTGCAGCTCAATCTGAACAAGAGCTGGTTGGAAATATTGAGCTAGTGTTGTCACGAAATCAAAAATTTGACTTTGATACCAACACTAAGTTTGATATCTATATCGGCTTTATAGCAACTTCTGCACAGGGTTTCGATGTCAGCTTGGTCTCCTTGTCGGCTCGAAAAGTCAAATAGTTCCATATTTGGCTCCTGGCACCAGTTTTGACAACGACTTTATGTGGACTTAAATTCAGTTTAAGATGGACCATTTGATGATGAAAGTTTTCAGCTGTTTGTCTGTGTTGAATTGTGCACTGACTGCCAATAATCTTGTGTTTGTACCAGTGCCTTCCATAACATCACCATGTTGAGATGCTCAACACTGCAAACGTTAGCTTTCATTGAATTACTAGTTACTTAAACTATTTATGTATGGATGGAGACAAATAAAATAAAATGATCCCTGTAGGGAAATTACAGCAGAAGCCCCAAGTAATAGTAGAATACATCAAATAAGAATAGAGCAAATGACGGTAATGTAAATATACTCCACCAACAATTCCACACAACATATTAAGCCGAAATGTATGAGTGAAAATGTGCAAAAAAGTTCAGCATTAACAGGATGTGCAGAGTGGCAGCAATAGCATCTATAGCAGCAGAATTACGAGACAAAAATATGAGACGTGTGCATGACGAAAAAGAGGGTAAAATTATAAGAGTTATGTTTTGTCCGTCTGTCTGTGTGAGCGCATTCCTCACCAAGGCGAACTCATCAACATGCAGTCTGGTCTTGTCTATCTCTCCGCTGGTGGTGAAAGGCAAGATGGCCGACTCTGCTCCCTTGGTGAACAGCACTTTACCTCCTGGAAAGTCAACACAGCAAGCAGGCACCGCTAAAGACATTTAAATATCCAATATACTTTGACCACAATGAAATACTGTTTATTTATCTGAATTAAGGCCCAGGAGTTTTACTTCAAATAGCAGCTGACATTTAGGAAGCAAAACATCTTATTTATTTATTTATTTATATGGAGTGTGCAGTGCAAGTCTTCCTTTTATTACAGCTAAGTGTGGACAAGTTTCTTCTTTCTTACTTTTATTTTGCAATATATTGTAAACTTTGCAAAGATAAATATAGGATATAATCAGTTTTTAAAAGAAAAATTGCAATGACTTTTCTCTATTTGAACAGGCTTACTTATCAATTAAAATCCCAACGTATGCTTTTCTTTGTGAATTTATCATAATCGATCGTTTCTAGTCAATGACTGGTAATTTTGTCAGTTCACTGCAGCTCCAGACAGTTCAATAAAGTGAATCTCACCTCAATGCCGCTTCAGTGCGTTCACCAAATTTGATAAAACTGTTCTTGCGTAGTTGATGGTGGTGTTACCTGAGGGAGTCTGCAGTATGACGCTCATCCTCCTGCGGTTCGCATCAAACTCTAATACATGGAGTAGTTTAAACCTTTCAGAGAGAAGAGAGACGATGATGTTAGCTTGAGCTGGACTCACTGAACACAAACAATGCAACCCAACTTATTTCTCCAAACAATGGTTGACACCCTGCATGATAGAGGAGGCCACTTTTACCGCCCCAAAAAGGTTTAGCTCATTAGCCATAGCCAAAATTTACCAGGCTGGTGGTTGGTGATAATTCTTTATGTGTGTATATACTGTATATATATATATATATAGAATTTTTCCACTCTGCGTCATAAAATTGTCATAGGTAAGAGATGTACTGGATGAGACTTACTTCTCTGACTTGCCAAATGTTTTGATTTCCATGGTTTCTCCGTTGCTGCCGGTGAAGGCCACTCCCATCCTGAGGAAACAGACAGCTTTAAGCCCTGGATCTCCTGCCCACCTCTGTGGTTTTTAGCTAGTAGTCATCAGATGCTCTTGGTAAGTGCTGCTGCTATGTGCCTCCTTAAAATCCATTTGAAGCGTTAAAATAATACATTTTAATGTATGACCAAAGCAGGGTCATGGCTGTAGCCCAGAATGGTACAGGCCAGCTATTCTGACCACTCAATAGGCAGGTGGAGTCACCTCACCAGGAGGGACAGCTACATTGTACTGGTTTCAATGTGGAGTTTTAGTGTGACATAGTCCTTATTGTATCTCAGAGACCTTTCCACCCTAGAAAAAAAAAAAAAAAAACATTCTGGGGCAAACCATAAGGACCAACCTCTTAAATCTTAGCCTCACACCCTATTAGCCGTAAGTCAAAGTCTCTTTTCCCCCATAGCCCTCCATACGTCTCCTGAAGAATTGGAGTTTTTTAGCTTTGTTGGCTCTAACCAAACCATTCATCAAACTCTGTGGTCTAGTAGTAACTGGTCACTTCCTAATAATGTTTTTCCCCCTCTAGGGCAGTCTTCCACTCAGGCCTGGCTGAGGGTTGTCTACCTTTCCTTGTCAGTATTTTGTTGCCTGTGCTATATTACTGTGACAATAAAATGAACTAAATTAAAGTGAGTGCCACTTTCTTTTTGGCTGGCAGTCCAACCCCCTTAAGTATTTTATTGTTTCTTAGGGGCCATCACAGGACAGAAGGGTAGGAAAGTGAGCAGAGAGAGTTTCACCATCAGAGCAGGAGCTGAGATTCAAAGCCACGCAATGAGTAAGTGGCGTACCCATTATGGCTAGTGCTTTAGTGGCCAATTCAAAGCCCAAGCTCTTCTCTTAGGTAAAACCTACACAACCCCTTGTATTTAAAGATGTTATTATTTTTAAGTAGCCTGAACAGGCTGTGAAAAGATTGGGCATCACACACTTAACAACGAGCTTTCACTGATTTCTTTTCGGCTTGCGTTTTTGAGGCACACGCACTTCATGACGAGGTAAAGACTGGGATTACACACTTCCTGAGTTCCAATGCCACACCCAATCTGGTGAAACCACAAGCTTGACACACACTATATATATATTTCTCGCGCTCAGCTCTCACTGGCTGTTGCTGGATTCCCTTGAGATTTGAGTCATTGACCAGCTACTACTACTACCAGGAGTACAAGCTTTGTCAAAATCAAACACGTTTAAAATAATGGTGACGGTCCCAACAGGATCAGGAGGCAAGAGACTGAAGCCTCACACACACAAAAAACATCATCTCTGCAATAATCCCAAGATGGCTAAATCTTGGCTATGATCAGGTTAAAGCTTGTGTGGTGTGTCACCCAGCACCAGTGGTTCATTTAAACAAGCACTACCCAAAAGAACCAGAACCATGGTCCATTTGGATCCGGACCCCTAGTTTCCTTACCTCTTTGTTGCCTCTACTAAAGCTTTCTCGTCCGGTGATGAGGCGTAGTATTCCATGTGATTGGCTGTGAAGCCGTTAACGTGGGAGAACGGGTCTCCTCCCCCAACCAGGCAGTCCGGCTGGTCATAGCTGATCTGAACCGTGTGACACAACGACACCGCCTTGAGAAATAACTCCTCCTCGCCGGTCTGGATGGAGAGAGGAGGATGGGGAAGCAGGAGAGGTGAAGAAAGGAGGGAGGGAAGGAGACAGAAAGAGGTGGAGAGAGGCCAGTGGTTATAAATGTAAAACCTGACTAAACCACTTCTGATTCCAACACATCACACTGATGCTGAAGTGAATTAATATACAATACAATTTTGTTGGAGGTACAGGAGGTACAGGTGCAGGAACATATCAACAACCAAGCTAGCTGCCACACCACACCAAATTATTCACTTAAAATGTATCTATAACGTAGCTATACAATGACAATAGTACCTATAATAGTAGTCAATGCATCTGTGCATTTATGCATGTATGTATCCATTGCACCTGTGCATTTGTGTACATGTGGTTTGTGTGTCCAATGCAATGTGTGTGCGCTACCAGGTGAGGTGTAGAACTGTCCGGTGATTCGTCGGTCATTCCCTCTGGTATCAGTTTGCCATTGACTTCCTGGTATTTGGTACCATTAATTGAACACTCACGGAACTGCATCTCGTTTTCTGTTAGCGTACCCGTCTTATCAGTAAACACATACTCCACCTGAGGAACAGAAAGACACACACACACACACACACAAATTTAAATTAAAGCTCCTATGTATAGAATATTTACCTCCATATATCATTCTCAAGTGATAGCATTTTTCCGGATAGAGAATTTTTTGGCGGCTGCCAACGTGTAATTGGCAAACACCAAAGCAAATACATTTTTGGTTGCTATACAGCACTCCGACCAGCAGAGCAGTGGTCATTACTGCTGTTGTACCCACTGTTGCTATGCAGAGGAAGTCAAGTGATGCAACAAGCGGTGACCAGCGAGATTACAAAACTACTGCTTCAAAACGAGGTGTGAGTGAGACAAAAACGTTATTCAACTTTGGAGGATGAGGTAGGAAAATCTGGAGGCGGCAGGTGATAGGGATGACACTTCATGAGTCACTTTACCATGTAGACCATCATCTGCAGGCTAAGTTAAATAGCAGACTCATTCGGTAAATAATGTTCCTCCTCCAAGAGGAAACAATAGTTATCAGCAAACAGTCTCAGGTCTGACTCAAAATGTGACCAACCAAACATTTATCCAAACTTGGTATTTTTCTGCTTTGGAGGAATGCTTATGTTTTACTAATATGTTTTGGTTCCTGTCTGGTTCCATTCTGCTTCACTGTCCAAGTTTCATATTAGTTAATTGTAAAACTATCAGAATAGAGACACTTAATGAGACACTTAAAATTCACTTGCTAGCATAAGCGTCCAGTTAGTCAACAAAACTATCAAATCATAGCATACAGTCAAAATGACATTAACACTGTATTACAATACTTTTTTTTACTTTTAATTAATAAACAAATAAAGAACAAACATGATTTGTAGGAAATGTTTGTGTGTGTGTGTGTGTGTGTGTGTGTGCAGGTGTGACTGTGACATGTGTCCATACCTGTCCCAGCTCCTCGTTGAGGTCTGAGGTGTTGACCTGGGCTTTCTCGTCACTCTCCTCATGATAAAGGTCCAAATCCCAGCCAATGAAAAAGGAGCCCAGGAACTTCTGCATCTCCACAGTAACGTAAAGCGAGATGGGGATGATGAAGTTGTAGAGAACCAGAAACGCCAGGAAGTCTGAGATGAACTTCAAGATCTGGAGGACGAAGAGGCGAATGAATGGCTTTTATTATTCTATTAGAATGAGAATGAGGCACAAGAGGGGGATGAGCAACACAATGTGGAGGAACAGGATGAGTGAAATGGGACTGAAGCTGTAGGCAATCAGTTTGAGGTGAACTCTAGGATCACAGGGATAAATGGATGTTATTATTTTAAATGGAAGGAGAATGGGAAAGGAGAGGAAGAGCAGGAGGGGGTGAGAGGAAGTCACAAACAGCAGTGTGAGGAGGACAACGGTAAAATTGAAGTCTGTGATGAAGGGGGAAAGCTTAAAAATGTGTGTTTGCATGTTTCCACCCGACTGCCAAGCATATTTTACGTTAAGTTTTGAAATTTTTAATGTAGCTACATCAGCAAAAATACCCACAAGAAAATCCAGCAAGTGTGAGGAAACCTGTCAATTATCAGACATACTATATGTTTGGCCCTAACTAAAATGATTGCCTAAACTCTATATTTATAGTAAGTTTACCCAATTCAAAACTGAACCACCAGATGCTGGCTTTGGAGTGCAGACCCTTTGAAATCAAGGCAGGCAGGGTGATCCATTCCCATTACGGAGCTCATTACTTTTGGTGACAGGAAAGGACAGGACCAAAGAGCCACCGACTGAGAGACAGGATATCTTCAAGTTTCAGAAAGACACATTTAAGACTTTTTAAGACCGCTTTAATGCTTCCTGGATTTGGAATCCAAGAACGAGTTACAAAAACAGAATAAAGAAACAAAGCCAAAACCAGCCTATTTCTGACTGAACATAGCTAATGAAAGCTCTGAGACTGTAAAAGGGCAGTAAAGGCAAAAGGACAGCTTGGAAATTAATTCAGGGACAATAATTCCAATTATGTTTAGTGAAGCAGATATGATGAAAAAAAAAATTATGTTTTACATACTGTAGTACAAACCCTGTTCTGTATTAATCTAAGAGCACAAAGAAGAAAGCTGTCATTGCATGCTGACAGAAAATAAGTCCTCTAATAATGGTGTTCAATTTAGTTTACTTTTTCAGACTTTGTAAGGACCCATGAGTACCCTGGAGGGAGGTGACACAATGACATTAGCTGGCAGTTGAAGGCATGCGGTCGTGGGTACATGGTGCACTCTAACTAGCAGACAGGCTGTTGGAGTGCAGATCATTCCAAATCTAAAACATGGGGCATTCATTTGCCATGCCGGTATTTCTCTCTCTGTCTCCAGGGAAAGGGGCAGCTAGTGGGCAACGTTTTTTTTTAGGTTTTTAATACATAAAGGCCACAGATATCACTGACAGGCTGGCCCAGTGACAGACACTTCCTCTTATGCCCTGTCGCAATGTCTAGAGCCACTGGGACCACCCTGCCAGCGCCCGTCTAGGACTGCATGCGTGTGTGTGTGTGTGTACATGTGGATTCAAGAGTGGGCTGTGGGGTAAAAACACAGCGCACCATACATCTTCTCAAACTCTCTCCTTCTATTTATTCACTCTCTGGAGTGGAGAAAAAGCCCATTATTATTTGGCAAGGAAACAAAGGTGGAGGGAGAGAGGGCAGTGGATAGAGTAAGACAGAGGGAGCTAAAGGTGGGATGTTGACTAAAATCTCACATCATCTTATCTGTGGGGCTGATAGGCTGCACTACTTAGAGAAGCAAATCGATAAATGAATGCGCTCATCTGAGACCAAATGTAAAGTAGACTAACCGGACTGCTGTTTCTCTCTTGTTCAGTCTTGTGGTTGTAAAAGGGCTCGTCCCATTTGTCCTCGGCCTGCCAGGCGTACTTCAGGATGGTGCTGAGGACAGCCTCGAACAGCAAGATGCCCAGGTAGATGATTAGGAAGGTATTCATGGACCTGATACAGGAAAATAGTATTACAACACATTGCATTATTGAGCACAACCTCAAACTGTAAGACACAGCACTATTTAATTTACATTGAGAAACAAGAGACCAACAAAGTGCTCACTTCTCCACTGCAGAGCGTTTCTGGGACTTGCACTTATAGTTGAGGGCCATCTTGGACTCCATCCCTGTGTAAACCGCCACACCTACAATAGCACAACTAGTTAAAGGAATACACAGAGTGTGGGGGAAAATTACCCAGGTAGCCAGGTAACCATTTCAGGTGAGCAACCACGTATTCATCCACTGTGCAGTGACTTTTAGCTGTACACAGTCTCCTAACACCCATCATATTCACCTCCTATAGAAACAGAGAAAGTAGTCCCTGCTAGTTCAAAATAGTACTTCATTTTTATATCATACATTGTGCAAATTTTACCAATCTCCTACACAAACCTGTCAGACTTATCAGAGGGGCTTCAAGACGATAACCACATTGGAAATAGTGAGAGCCAGATGGTATTAGAGGCTACAGATCGTTACCTAGTGCTAGTTTGCTTTGGTGCTGGGGGCTACACTAAGAAACAGAACAGCGTTATATCTGAATTGTTCAGGCCTTACATAATCATAACAGTAAATACTTTCCATACTGACTGTGCTATACACCGATCAGCCATAACATTAAAACCACCTGCCTAATATTGCGTAGGTGCCCTTCGTGCCGCCAAAACAGCTCTGACCCATCGAGGCATGGACTCCACAAGACCTCTGAAGGTGTCCTGTGGTATCTGGCACCAAGACGTTAGCAGCAGATCCTTTAAGTCCTGTAAGTTACGAGGTGGGGCCTCCATGGATCGGACTTGTTTTTCCAGCACATCCCACAGATGCTCAATCAGATTGAGATCTGGGGAATTTGGAGGCCAAGTCAACTCCTTGAACTTTTTGTCATGTTCCTCAATCCATTCTTGAACAATTTTTGCAGTGGGCAGGGCGCATTATCCTGCTGAAAGAGGCCAC
>OOFE01022999.1:13026-26754 GCA_900323365.1 Monocentris japonica | reverse complement strand
AAAAACCCCCCCCCCCCCCCCAGTGTCTTACATGTGTTTCTGTTGCTGCATTTCTGGAGAACTTGCATCATTACAACCAATACCTAGCATTACGTTTCACCTAAATGACTCTTGTTCCCTTGTAAAAGAAAAGCCAGTGACGTGACCTATTCAGACTTTTCTTGGTACTTTTATGACTTACCAAAGATGATGTTGTGGCTACATACTATTACGTACTATGTAATTTTATTACCTCCACTCCCCCATTTCCAGTCCACTCACCACCTCAACATGTGGTAGTTAAGTGCTCTCATAGTAAATACCAAATGTTACTAGTCAGTCATCAAATTAGCATGAGATGGTTTCTTGGTATGTACTTGATTTACTAACTTACCGTACAGATGAAGATCAAGATAGTTTTAATGTTCCAATTAAAAATGTTCAACTGGGCAACTGATCCAGCATTGTTGTTATTGTGATTATTAATTGTATTTTAGTGAACCTGCCAGGGTTAGATTATGTTAAATGAACTAACTAGTACCAGTGTCAAGCCAGCCAGAATAAAACAAATAGGGGTTCTGGTGTTTTTTCTAAATAAAATCCTCATTGACAAAAAAGGTCATTTATGAAGTACCACAGTGAAAATAAAGAATTTGAGGAGGAATCTGTTGTAAATAAAAATCCCAACTGATTTTATTTTACAACATGTTCTGACCAATATTTTATTTTTTTTTTGCAAAAGTGACAAATTTGATGATTATATGAAAAAAATCACCAAACTTTAGTTTTATATCTTCGGCTGCTGCTTACTGTGTTCTTGGTGGCAACAGGAAAGGGTATGCAGCCAGCTGTTGCATAAAAAAGTGATAAATGACTCACTGGTTTTAGCTGCAGTTGTCAACAGTTCTGCTAAGTCACATGTCAGTGCATAATTCTACAACAATTGATTCATGTTGTTTTGATCAGGAATCGTAACCATGGTGGCTGTCTGTGGTAATACCCTTGGCCAGGAGAGTCACTACATCAGTAGACTGCATTTGTTGGCTTGCTACTGACTTAAAGACTCCAGAGAATGAGTCTCAAATTTTAAAAAAAAACTGTTGTTGTGTAGAGTTTTCCTCCATTCCTGTCAGACTGAGTTCAGTGTGGATAACGCAAAGCAAAGCATCATAGGACATGTGCATGGCAAGGCCAACTGTAGGTTTGTTTAGTAATACTATTGTGAAGGAATCCTCTGCTGCTGTTATGAAATGGTCATAAAGGGCGAGGTAGTTTTTCCACACAGCCTCCGATGTTCTAAAACCTGATGCCACCCATCTGGCATCTGTCTGACAAATTTTACCCTGCTGAACATCCAAACTCTCTGCACACAAGCTCCATTCAAATTTTGTTTGAAGTGCATACAGCTTTTCCATCAGCATTTTAAAATGATTGACAGCTCCCATCTCTCTTATCACATTGCCTACAGCAAGCTCCAGCCTATGGGCTGAGCAGTGCACGAACAGTGAAATTTGGGAAATGGGTCTGCAGCCTAGGTGCTACTTCACTCTTGCATCCAACCATGAGTGACACGCTATCACACATCACACACTATCCCCACAAGGGTTTTGGGGAGAAAATCCTCATTCAACTCTATGTAAGCCAGTACAGATAATAGATTGCCCACAATTCCTTTAGCGATTAGGACATTCAGCGCCACAAGACCAACAAAAGTATTTGTGGGCATGTGCATATTAGACAGAGTAGACTGATCTAGTAATAAGCTGATTGTGGAAGCACGGCGTGCTATTCTTTCATTTATTTTATTCTTAGTTTCAGATAAATATGTTGCCGTATATTTGAGCAAGCTAAGGTTGAGTGGAGACTTCTCATGTCAGTTCAGTTCAGCTGCTGAGAATCAATCATGTAGTCAGAGCCATATGTGCGCCTATTACTTTTTGCTTGTTTGTGAGCTGTTCTAAAAATCCTGCTTGAAGTGTTTATCTGCTCAGACTGACTGTCAACTACAAACTGTGGGAGAATGTTCTCTTCAGCCTTATCAAGGATGCTTGCTGCTGCTAAGCGTGCCTTCAGGCATGTTCTAAAACTGGTTTTCTGAGTGTCCTTTGCTGTTTTGTAATATCTGAGGCACTGGAGGTTACTGCATACCACACCAATTTTTTGGCCACTTTCATTCCCTCCATCTTCTCTGGGCCCAAAGCTCAACCCTACCTTCCTACATGTTTCACAGCCCAGATTTGACTTTTCCAAAATAAACTAGGGGTAGTCAGTTTGCTTCATCTTGAACTCAGCTGCAGTCCAAATTTCTGTGGTCTCAGTTGCCGGTACTTCAGTGGTCCAATCACTAGTCCTTTCTCTGCTGGAAGAACTTTACCCCGAATCAGACTCATGACACTCTCCCTCTACCTCTACTCTCCTCTTGAAGTGTCCTGCTAGCTGTTTTAAGGTCTTGTTGGTGATGGAGAGTCACCAATCATGAAAGGTTCAACAGAAATGCCTACCTTCAATCTATTCAAAACACCAAGGAAAGAGTGACAGATCTAACAACTGAGCTTGAACGCCATGCTATAGTAACTAGGAAGATTCAGAATAAGGTTGTCTACATTCAGGAAGCTGTGTGGGAAGACAGCTGGGATGAGTCTGATCTTAATCTGCAGATTGAGAGGAGTTACCAGAAAACTCACAGACATGGAAGACAGGGGATGGAGAAATATTTGTCTAGGAGGTATGTCCGAATCACTGAAGGGATGTGATGCAGCAGGGTATTTGAGAGACAATCTTCCCAAATGGATCCCATCCTTGGGTTGCCGAGACTTCAAAATTGACAGAGCCCATCGGGTGTATATCGGAAGGGAGGCGAGCAATGTGGATCATCCCCATCCATTAATTTTCCTTGTACTGCACTGGCTAGATAGGTCCCAATAAATGTGCCCAGTCTGTGTGCCAAGCTTCAACCATGTCATCAAACACATGAATGCCTTGAGCCTTTGCTGTTATACCCTGCCACTGCCAAGTTTCAACAAAATGGCAGGAAACAGACTTTTGACACTCCACAAATGGCATTAGAGTTTATCCACTCACTGGCCATCTTGGTAAGCTCCTACAACATGGGTGTGAAATAGAACCACAAGAAGAAGGGAAGACAAGACTCAAATGGACAGCTTTCTGTATCTGACCTACACAGCCTTGTAAAGCACAAACCCTTTTGTTTCCAAAGAACTGCAATGAATCAAATTATTTATTTGTAGAGCCCTTAATCACGCTTACAGTCTCAAAAGGAGAGCTAATATTGGCTGAAAGAAAAGAAAACCTAGCCTTGTTTGTGTCCCTTCAGGGTAAAGTCAAAACAGTTAAAATGGATATTTTACCTTGGCTCAATTTGTTGTTTTATTTGACTAATTCCACCACCACCTAAATACTTTTATGATATCCACCAGCTTAAACTTTCATGGGGCATTGCTATTCTGAACTTCCACTGTTACTCATTCCAAATTTGAGCTCTCCTCACCAGGATTGATGCAGTCCCTTGGAGGTCCATTGATGTGGCTATATCCAACCCACACAAACTGAAAGACGTTCCCTTTTGTGGTTTGGGTCACAGAACGTATAGTTATTAGGTAGGCTGCATTATAGCCAATTCTCTCAAAGTCTGGAGGAAATTAGGGAGAGTCATGGGAGGTCCCTTCAAACTGTACTTCATTGTGGTGTACTTCTACTTTGTGGTAATAAACCACTTTAGCATTCCTCCTGGTCCTTACTGAGCGTAGACACCTGTGGTGACCTATATAACAATGATGGATTGTAATTGTTTCAGGATTGTAGAGCCTGATTCACACTAACAGCATCCTCTTACTTTGTTTAGTTCAGCCTTAAAGGCTTATAGAGTTCCATTGGCCTCCCCTCTTCCTTTACCCCCAATATTGGATAGGGTTTGGTAATCCAATTAATCGACTCGTACTTGCTTGGACCTATAGTTAACTCACTGAATATGTCTATGAACACCCTCTTGTGATCCCATTACAGGAGAAAAAGCTTGAAGCCTTGAACATGACCCCAAATTGGGACACTATTTGGTCTAATCTCAAACTCAAAAGTCAAAAATGTAGATGTTATCCATTGGGCTGATGCCACACCTTGTTGACAATTCCAATAGAAACTACAACCCACCTATTCTTGTCAAAAATGTTGACTCTCCTGGATCATTTTGTTATATATTCTGGTTATGGTTTTTGGTTGTAGTGGTATTATGTCAACTTAGTTTCATCTGACTTCCAAAAATGTCCATTGTATTCAAAATCCATTCTCATGGTGATGACTCAGAGCTTCTGAGGCCATTACAAAAGACATCGTGGTTTTCTGGGTTTACTGATACTGAGACAGCAATTTTGCAAAATTGGATAACATTTGCATATTTAATTCAGTGTTTAATTTAATATTTGCATGAAATAATTTTGGATATACTGTAGTGCATTGAGACTTTTTCTTTTACAACTCCATGACTTGGAAATCTCATTCACTATATGATTGAGTTGCGTTGAATCCACTTTTTCCCAGCTCTGTATGCTTTTGGCCTAGCTCATCTGATATGGCTTGTGAATGTGTCCCAGCTTGCCTGTTCCCCCTGTGTTGGTGTGTTCTGTTTCATCCTTTTGTGTAACAAAAACAATTAAAAAAAAAAAACATTGATCACAAAAATGAAAACCACTTGGCTCATGAATAGAAACGAGGTTTGGTTGGTGATAATCCGGCTAAGAGGACTTGACCCTCTCAGTCAGAGGTGATGTGTACAAAATAACCTCCAATACATTGTACTACATCTACAAGTAATGACTGATGTAGTTAGAATTCTCATATCCATCCAATCACAAATATGGTGCATTCATTTTCCAGACAATGCTACATTTTCCTTTTCCAGTCCATCACACATGCACACATGATTACCCCCACCCACACAGGCAGCATTGTTGTGTTGCAATTTCACTTGTTATACAAGTGAGAACATTACATTGACTTACATTCATTCCCTAACCACAGCTCACACAAGCTCAGTACTTTGTCAACAATATAACATGAGTCAGATAACATGAACTGGCTCATACTGCAGATATAACAGAATAATGCCTTTACTTTGGATGTCCAACGTTGTCACTGTATGTCAGCGTATACTTAATAGTTAAAGAGATTGATCTGCACAAGAGATGTCACAGGTTTGATCCTACATTGTGACATTCAGCAACCCTTGAGCATGACACTGAGCCTTCACTCTACTGGATAAGAGTGTCTGCAAAATGCCAAAATATAAATGTGCAACTATGGATGTTTTGGTTTTATATAAATCAAATCTATACATGAAGCACATTTTACAAAACAATGCAACCCAAAGCACTTCAAAAATGAGATAAAAAACACCAAAAAAGATCAAAATATCAGAGACATAATAATGGTTGAGATTACACTCATACTTGCAGGTATAAAAGTATAAAACAGTGTATTAGAAAGAACATGTATAGCTTTTGTTTAAAACAACTTAATGCAGTAAAAAGTGTTTTTTTTTTGTCTGAAACTGATCAAGTGTTTTGGTGTTTCTCAGATCGTCTGGAGGATGTTAGAGGACAGGGGCGTAAAGGCTAACACACTGCCTCCCCAGTTATTTTGGTTCTCACTGTAGTGATGGATCAAAGGCCAGCATCAAATGATCTAAGACGTCTGCATATCAGATAAATGTGTAGTTGTCAGGCCATTAACAGATACAAATTTTATTTTGTTTTGACTGTTTTTCCATGCTGCTGGACAGATGGCCCATCATGAAATTCTTACCTATGTGATTATGGTCCAAGAAATAGATTTCCTGTGTAATAAATGTGTCAGAAAAAAACAAATAGTGCAGCAGCAAATTGAAACCGTTCTGCTGAAGCCAGCTAGCTGCCTAAGTAATGATAGTCAGCATTAAGTCATCTTCAAGTGCAATTGATGATGTTGCAGAAACATCACTAACAGTGGCAGAGCCCTTTTTACCTATCTGGGAAAATGGTACATGAAGCTGTCATCAGTGCATTGTATATCCACTATTTCTCTTTAGGGCCAGGTAGCTAATGCCCATTAGGTACCTTGTCCGATAACGTAATGTTAAAAATACAATTACATCAGCTCTGACTGAAGCAGGTCTCTCTATCTTCGTAACTGTTGATCTCTGGATCTCTGTTGATCTCTCTTTGGTTGGCAGTAATCGTCTCGTTCAAAATGATTAGGCACAAATTGATCACAACTTTTTCACAAGTTTTTGCAGTCTAGATGAAGAAGTTGGTGCCACAGTCAAAGCCAGGTTTTGTTCGAGAAATACAACAAACTTTTGCCACAACTTTGCTTGTTCCTCTTCTGTCTGCCACCCTAATTGCAAGGGTACAGAGTGGGACGTCTGATATGCTGTCACAGCACTGCCACATAAACACACTAGGGTTTCACAGCTCCTCGTGTCACAGATAAATCTATCTCTGTGTTGAAAAGGACACAATTTGACTGTTGCTGTGGAGCCTTCTGTTGGTGCTGAGGGAACCCAGGCATATTAACACACAAACTCAATCAGAAGTGATGACATTTGGACCGTTTATTAATTATCCTTTATCCTTTAATTACTGAACATGTTGTATTAATTGGCAAAATGTCGTCAAATTGGACTGATGCCAAAATAAGAGCTCCACAGCATGTGAGCTCTTTTCAGCAGCCATGTCCGGGCAATTAAAGATCATTAAATCAGTTATTAAGACAAAACAAGCCTCCATAGTACCTGGATGATGAATAGGACAAAATCCCAGAAAACTAGCAAATATTTTACATTACCTTAGAGCAAGTATTTTAGAAATACATGATCAAAACGAAAACTACCTAATAAGCTGGACCTAACTTCAACTATTCTATTCTGATTGGGGATCAGTCGTTGGTTGTGTGAACAAGCCAGAGCTTTTACCGTGCTTGTGCACACATGTAGGATTAGATAGATTGGATTTTTGTGTGTTTATCCTTGCACATCCGTGTACGCAGGCCTATACATGTGTGCGTGGTGGCTTATATGTGTGTAACTGCATTTGATTCAGTGTTCAGCAATGCCTGCCTGACTCCTGCCTGTGTGGAAACCTAATACAGCTAACGCCTGTGTGGCGTCTTTTTACCCCAAGGCTTTAAGGTTTGGCAGTGTTCTGTCTAATTGATCTATATCTTTGACAGGTTATTGAACTTACTGATGTGTGGTTGGAGCCTTATCATTTGTTTCTATTGATGGCCTAAAGGTAGTAGTAATTATGAATTAGGTGTGCAGCAGATGTAATGTATGATGTAATGAGGTAGTGGTACGTCTATCAGGCGCTCCCCTCACGTGATTGGTCAGTAGGTGTAAAGGTTTATCTTGTATATTGTTATATTGTATTGCTTTTATTTATCGTATGTTTGCAAGGTCACAACCTACTTTTCATTTTACATGTGCTCCGGCATATAATGGCAATAAAGTTGAATTGAATTGAACAGGCGTAAAGGTGTGCCGAAGGCGTCATGTGGATTCTAACCTGTGTCTCCATTGCAACACTATGTAAACACTTGCCATTTTCTCTATGCAGTTTGGTCATATCTAAGATGTGAATCACACAGTCGGAGTATTGCTCGTCTTGAATGTGTGTGTGTGTGCTTATATATGTGTGTCTCTGAGTGTGAGTGTGCTATCGACATGATTATGTCTCTCGATCTACCTGCCAGCCCAGTTGTTTGCCTCTTTCTCCTCTCTCAGGATTTATAACGAGCCCGGAGCCTGTCAGACAGATATCTGCCATTAGGATATTGGAACACAGAAGAACCTTTGGCGGGCCAGTCTAGTCTCAGAGGCCTTTTTACATTTCATGTTTTGACTTTATTTTCATCAGATAAGACATGAAATGTCTCTGAGAACAACAACTCAGAAAAATCATCTCGCCGGCTTTGTCGGTAGGGAGTATAGGAGACAGAGACAGAGAGAGAGAGAGAGAGAGAGAGAGAGAGCGTGAGCGAGCGAGGAAAACAGAGGGAGAGGGAGCAAGAAAAAGAGTTGGAGGAGAAGACAAGATTCAGACCGAGAAAAGAGAGCGAGAGGAACAGACAAAAAGCGTGAGAGAGATTGAATTAGAAGTATTATTTCTGACTGAGTGAGTGATAGTACAGAGCCACATTCAGGATATTTATTAAGCAGGGGAAATGTCAAGCATGACATTTTGTAGGGAAAACATAACGTGCTGTAAGAAGGACAAAAAAAGTTTCATTACAGCAAAATGTAAGCTGGGGCGGTTTCAGGTTGTAGTGAAAGGTAGAAAACATCTCTGGGACAGAGAAATGTAAAGAGATGTAAGCACAAGAGCAGAATCTGATGACACACTATTTCTGTTGGGTTGAACAAGTTGGGTTGTCTGAGTTTGTTTGCTGGATAATTTAACATTTTGATTGTCAGTGATGTGTGGAACCCAGCGGCTCGGCCAATGTTGGCTCCACACCGATGTCTCAAGTCTTCAGCTGAAGACAACTAGGTGCTACCGAGGCTTTCACCTCAGCTCAGTTGAGATGATGTAGCTCTAATATAGAACATAGCTAATAGAAACACAGTGAGAAAGGTTTCCGTTGACACTTTTGTTTTAAAAATAGATTTCAAAATAAATGACCGAATATCCCTCCCCTTGCATCATCTCCTTGAGTCAACTTGTAACTCTGTGGGAAGTTGTGGACAGAAGTTTGACATTGTGACATCAGAACAGCCTGTGGCGATTTCATTTTAATAGAGCATCATTTCCAAACGTGTTCCAATTTTGGGACAGCAAACAATGCAAGAGGAAAGCATACTGTGCATGGGGGACACAATGCCATTTTGTGTTCATCTTATCAGAGCAAATAAATATTGCCTCAGTGTTGATGGAGGCTTGTAGGCAGGATGTTTGTGATTCCGGGAATCGAATGCCGTGGGGCCCAAAGGCTTGTTGTTGCTTTCCATCTACAGTCTCCCAATGAGGAGGAATCTCTCTCCCTGACCTCAGCTAACACCCCCAGACACTGATAAACACTGAATATTTATCATACGCTCTGTGTACCGCACACACACACACACACACACACACACTGTATCTCTACATCTCACCCAAGCAAAGTCAAATACGCATGTATGCTCTATTTCACTCTCACACACATAGACACACTCTCTGTCTCTTGCACACATTCTCAAAGTCAGACATGTAAACACTGTTACCCATGTGTAAACATGTACTATCTCTCTCTCTCACACAAACGCACACACACACACACACACACACACACACACTGAGGGAAATTTAATATTTAGCAAAAGATGATGCAAGTCTGTTGAAACTCAGTAAGACTGCCACAGAAGATGGACATTGGTTTGAAGAACAATATGGTCCAAGATGTCCTCATGAGTACTGGTGAAACTGCACAGCCGGCTCATGTTTTCAGCTGGTGCCCAAACTGGATGGATGGATGGATGGATGGATGGATGGATGGATGGATGGATAGATAGATAGATAGATAGATAGATAGATAGATAGATAGATAGATAGATAGATAGATAGATAGATAGATTATAAACACACAAGCATCACACAAGAAACCAAGAAAGGCAAGGCTTCAAGCTTATCCAACTTCCAAGCAAGCTTTTATCTTTCTTGCAGACTAAAATTGAACTTTGATAATGATAATAACCACAGTAGCAGAAAGGCCCGAACATTTTGACAAGGTTGACGGGCTGTGGGAAAAAAACCTGCCGTTGAACACTAGAGTTGTAACTCACAAGTTTGCTAGTTTGCTATCACAAGGTTGTTAAAATGTCATCTTTCTCATAACCGCTCTTCTGAAAGCGAATGGCACTTAACAGGCTTTCGCTTGATGTTCATCTATAACTTTTCAACTGAATAAAGTCTCCCACGTAGCCATGGCATGAGGCAGAATCCAGCTGGTCAGTGGAGCATGAAGGGCACCACTCAAGGAAAATGAGACATTGAAATGTACCTGACTGATTCAAAACAATACTATTTGTGCTCTGGGCAAAAAGAAAATATGTTTTTCATGAAAATAGAGCTATATAAGTGTCGGGGTGATTCCAAGTGATTGGAAGTTGGTAACAGCACAGGAAGGGATTTGGGCAACTATTGCTTTAAATTGCCTTTAAGAATAGAGAAATGCTTTGTTTTTACAAAACACAGCTGATGTCAAACAGTGATGTTTGTTGAAAAAGATGTTTGATTTTGGTTGTCTTGAGCTTAAGAGCTGGATGATCACCTGTTTTTAAATCAACATTACATGTAGGGTACACTAGAGTATTGCTGATTAAAAAAAAAAATGTTTTTTTAGGCACATGGGAAAAAAGATGCTTTCAAAATGAATGAAATGAAAAGTTTCTAAATATAAAAATAATGACTATAAAGAGCAGTAATGTAAAACACTGATGCAGAAAACTAGGAAATAAATATCTAAGACCAAATTTATATTAAAGAAATCTGGGGTGACTAAGACTTTTGCAGAGTACTGAGTCTGACCTGACTTCTGACAGGTCCTGAAGTGATCACAGATTCAATCCAAGAATGGAGACCTCCGACAGCCAATGAAAGCCAAGTTTACAGTGAGGTGAGGCAGAAGTGTTATATTATAGTTCTGTTTATGATGATAATGTGGGAACTCCTGTCCCATAATGAATGTAATTTACTACCAAGACGCTCTTCTTCCTGATTCCTGAAAGCCTACTGACCTCCGTGTCCCCAGCCCACGTCGAACCGATCTCTCCAACCACAGCTTCGCCCAAATTCTCTTTTGGTGTTTTTTTTTATTTCTCTACTATTACATATTACTACATATTGATTTACGGTGGATTGTTTGAACTCCTGTGAGATTCGAGGTCCTGACACCAATGGCAGGATAATCTCTGTTATATTGTTGAGCGTCTGACACCCTGTCCACCCTGATTTACAACAACAACAGTCTAGTGTTTACCCAGCCCTCCTCTATTTCCTGGTGTTGAATTATTTTGTTGGCTAGTTTGTTTTAATAAACGGGTACAACGGGAGAGAAAGCCTGGATCAATACCGTAAACCCTGGGACTGCGTGGAATAAACGTTCTTCTTTTGGTAAACGGAGCAATCCATATTTAATGTATTTGAAGGGTATCATTTCAGAACTCAAAATATCATTTTTAGAAAATAACTGCAACCTGACATTTATCTATCAACATTTCAAAAATAAAAAATATTTTATCCTTTTAAAATGTTACTTTATTGTAACATGAGATTTTAAAGCAGCCTATAATTTCAATATTACTCCATAGGATGCCTTTCTTTCATTTTGTCATGTTACATTTTTGGTCGATATCCTTGCTTTGATTACTTTGCACTCTAACTGTAACTGTTATCTTGCCTATCATTTTCATGTATTTCAACGCCTACCCACAATGGTCTCAATTAAGGTGATTATATTCTCTGAGATACCAGGCCTAAGGCAGCTTTTGGCGTCTAGAATTAAAACCTCACAGACAGCGATTAAATCATTTTTACAAACATCCATTTTACCCGGTTATCTCCGGGTAGGATTACTGCATGGCAGAGAATCAACTCGTGACCTGTAATTCACATTATTAAATTTCAAACACAAGATTTCCTCACAGTAGTCTTTGGGACTTTAGACACCCAGTGAATGTGAATTATCCGTTTAGTTTTGGTATAAAACTATTAGGATGACATTTAGGGACTCGGGACAGGATTAGCATTCAGCTGGAGTTCAGCTTCCATAGCAGCGGCCACAGAAGGGACTTGTAGGCAGCATCATAGCTAACATTGTTGAGCATTTATTACCTTTACCACTACAAGACAACGTGGCAGGGATAACAACTAAAGGGACTCGGCACTGCTGGAAGGTGACTACCATTTTGAACGCTGTGTCAACATTATTTATCAGGAGGGCGCAGGGGCCTACTAATCCCCCTGACATGACCTGACAGCGTTAGTGTTACTATTATAGTCTGTTCTGATAGGTTGTGGCAACAGTGATACGCTCATCTCAGGCAGCACTGGTCTGCATGCAGAACATATCTAACACATCGGCAAATGCAATCAGTAATCAGATTTATTGGCAAAGCATTTTAGATGTTTTTGGAGTTCAGTTGGTTTTAACATGTCCACAGATGGATTTAAACTAACCTGCCGGTGGGAAACATGGCCCAAACTTGTATCTGATCATAGAAAATGAATGGCTATGGCTAGTAAACTGGAGTTGCTTGTGTTGTAAAATGTAGCACAACAGAGGCTGTGCTAGCTTGAGGTGCGTTCTGTGTTATATTGTACATCTTGGGTCTGAAGGATTCATGACAGCACAAAACCTTTCAATTTTCCATTGCATGGTGTCTGCAAATTCCATCAACTTCAATTTATTAAGACTTTTTCAGAACCTGCAGGCACCCTGCAATATTAAATATATTGAAAATTGGTCAATGTGTATAATCTGATATTTTCATTGACTGCCCTGTGTAGCGTTTATTGTTGGTCTTTCATCGGTTTTATGTACCATGTCTTGCATTTGTCTCATTTGGGTGTACCAGCATTCTCTGGCAACCTGTCCAAGGTGTTTCTCTGCCTTCTGCACAATGCATGCTGGGATAGGCTCCAGCCCCCACGTGACCCTGAATAGGAATAAGCGTGTAGGGAAAATGAATGGATGAACAAATCAGCCTCCCATTCATTGTCTATGCAGCACAAGTTTGAAAGCGTTTTATTTTAAGCATGGCTCCAGTGGGAGTCAAATCCTAACTGATGAATATACTCCTCCTTTGTCTTCCAGTTTACCTCACAGAGATTAGATAAGATGTTCATGATACCCCGGGGAAACTGGGTAACAAACTGAGCAAGAACCTTGAGATTGGTCACTTGGTACACAAAAAAAGATCCACCCCAAACAAACCCTGCCTGCCCTCAGGTCAGTTTATCTGAGTCTTTGTTCCCTAGCAGCCTGTGTGTGAGCTCAGTTCAGGCTGCATCCATTGTTTCACAACAGCAGGCCATTGTTTCAGAAGTAGAGATGCTGATCTAGCCAACAGGTGCACCCAGGTGCACCCGCAGTGATTTCTGACGGCAGAAGCCTCCCTGAACCGAGTCGTCCGAGGTCCCTCATTGTCACACAAGGGCAGGAAAAGAAACGCTCTTTCGCCTGATGGCTGTGTTGAAGGACGCTGTTAATCTACGCCGTTTTCAAGCAGCAATCACATCACACACACACACACACACACACACGACACAAAACAGATGTTGCCAGGAAAGCCGTCAATCTTGTGTCATCACATCAAAGTCTTCCTGCTACTACTACTGCCATTATCACATCTATTTTCACAGAGGATAACTTTCAGAAGGATGTCTTGTGATCTGAGTCCAAGCAGGCTTTGGATCTCAAAGGGACGTGTTGTGTTATTTTGAGATACTAGGGTGAGGGGAGGGGAGATCACTGCTGATTAACAACACCTATCCAGAATATTGAGGTTATGTGTGGTTCAAACTGTCATTGAGGTGACATTGTTGGTTGCCACTTCGAGCATGCAGCTAATGGAAAGGGAGGAATTACACTCTAGAGACAAAAATGAGTCTAATGGTTCCCCTAGTGTATTAACTTACCTGCCAAATTCCACGGATGGAAAAGCAAAGTACTGGGGTGTGTGTGTGTGTGTGTGTGTGTGTGTGTGTGTGTGTGTGTGTGTGT
>OOFE01022999.1:0-12959 GCA_900323365.1 Monocentris japonica | reverse complement strand
TACATGCCAGGGCATCGGCTGTATAGAAAGTCAACCTTGGTCTTCTGGAAAGGCCTTTATTTATTTATTTATTTATTTATTAAATATGAAAAATAAAACAAAACAGAATGAAACTTTGACTGGGCACCCCTTCTTGTTTTATTAATTTGCTGGAATGGATGTCTGACAGATACTTTGCTATGTGTTGCCTCCCTTTACAAGACGACGAAACGGGTGTTGTGATATCCATCATTTTCTATGTAGGTAAATTGCCACATTTCACTTTGAGCTCCCTGCTTTTCAACAGGCAATTAGACACGCCCACCACATCACCGTCAGCTTGAAAATTACACCCTAGAGATGAATCATTGGTAATCATTAGTACTTTGCTACTGTGCAACCCTTGTGCCTACGCCATATGACTTGTTGTTGTTCTGATTACTGTGAGCATTTTGCACAATGCAAGCCGGCAAGGCCCCTGAGTGAAATCACTGACGGGGAGGGGGATACCACACGTCTTTCCCAGTCTGATCAACCTGCGAGACTCATCTGGCTTGCAAGGCTCATTCATCATGAGTTGGTTGGCCAAAGGTTAGCAATGCACACAATAGATTAGTTTAGTCCTGGTAGAAGAATTGTCTAGAATTGTTTCATGCAGCTATCCAGCTAGCATCTGACAATTGGGCTAAAGATAGCAGCAATATCACACTCTCCATTTCACCTGTCTTCAATTTCATAATCTCTGACATTTCATGGAATGGGTATTAGATTTAGATTGATCACATTATAAATGAGTGACAGATCAATCAACCTGTTGCTATCTGCTCCTTGCATGTCAACTGGAGGCATTACTTACAGATCGCTAACCAAAACCTCATCCATGTCTGCTAGATAGCTTACAAGTGTAATTTTCAAACATTAAGGGTTAATGTAATGGCCTAAATAGTCTTGACAGTCAGAATGTTTGAAGATAAAAGTTAAAGATAAGATAAAAGACTGTGCAGTTTTCTTGTAGGGGGAGCCTACTGCATCTGTGTACATGTGTTCAGCTAACATCCACTCCATAACTGTCCAGATGCACTTAGGAAATATGTGGAGCAGCCTGTTGCTGTTGCTGCTCAACAGGGACCCTGCTGGAGGACGGACATCACACCTCACATCTACACCCTCTCTGTAACATGAGTCAGTTTTGTTTTGTTCTATTCAATTATTATTATTGTAAGTTACAGTGGCACTGCTGCCACCAATTAGATGTATGCCTTGGTATAATACATTTTTTTGCACAGGCCTATTTTTTAGTTATTATTGTATTATTACACATGGACAAATCTACAGGATACCTTAAGGATCGAAGGGCTGATTCCCTTCAACAATGTGTTTGCCATTGTGCTGCTGAATGTCTGATATGTTATGTGTAATCTTTTTTTTTTCACTTGGAAATGTTTTTGCCATCAGGTCTTCCTGAAAAGAGATTCCAATCTCACTAGGATAAACCTGCTCAAATAAATGATTGATAACTACTGCATATGTGCATGTATGTTTGGATGTGCCTGCTGGTGAAACAACAAGCACACCAGCTCCATATAATACTACTCCACAGCCTGCAGACACCTAATCAACACAGTTAGTGAGTCCATCAAGTCAGCAGAGCTCCAATTTTACATTTCCAAAAAATGAGGATGTGAGACGTTGGCACCACCACAAGTTTTACAGAAAATTAGTGGAGAAAACTAAAAAAATTATGATTTTGGTTCATGTCAATCATGTTGCTATTATCATAGACTATAGAATGTAGCACCTTGTGGCCTTCTCTCTTGGATGTTGATGGTTGGCAGTTCTACACTAGTCGGTCATATTTAATTTCAATTTAATGTCATTTTAACTACATATACAAACTATATTTTTACCGGTGTGGTGTCCGATATGTGTTTTAGTTTTCAGCATTTTTAATGTAGAATGGGAGGTGTTGATGAGGGGATTTTAAAGAAGCAATGTGGTGGCAGGGTGTGTGTGTGTGTGTGTGTGTGTGGGGAAGGGGATAGTATTTGATCACTAAATACTAGGGTCTAACACCATTTTAAATTTAACAGAATGATTGGTTGATACTAAACTCAGGTGATCATGCAATGGTCCAGATTCATGCAGACAAAAACTGTGCCACAGTCCGAAGGAGGTGAGAACACACTCCATGTAAGTGTCCCCAGTAGATCCATCACTCTACTACTTTATGTTGAGTGGCCTTTAGATTCATTCAGACGTCAGTGCCCAGCCCAACCCTTCCTCCTTTTCAGAGAAAAAGAGGTTCGGAGAATTTCCCCAACAGCAAAATAACACAAAAGCTTCAGAACCTAATAAAGTCTCCCCTTCACCAGCTTGACCCACAGTGTCCACCAGCGTCTTTAATTTTGTCCAGACCACAAACATGTCCTTTCCTGCTTCAAATCAACACTGCTGTCGCTGCTGCCAAGAAGGATGAGCTTGATTACCTCAATGACTTCATTATGACTTCATTTAGACCTCAGAGCGCCTGGTGCCATGCTACATTACCTACATTAAAAAGTTGCCAGCTCCCTTCAGGTTGAACCTGTCAGTGGATGGCACATTCAACATGGGTCTGTCTTGGAACACCAGGACGCCCCCTGCTAACAATGCCACATTCTCTATTGTTGACTTCAGCTCCACAGTCAACACCATCAAATCTGCTCCCATATTATCATCACCCCTGAAATTGCTGTTACATCATGAACTCCCTGACAGATAGAAAGTCAGTCGGGATGGAACGTATTTCAGATCCCTGTTCTGTGTGAGATGCATCACAGGGATGTTTGCACTCCCTTGACTACATCAGGGGAGTGCAAACAAGAGAAATGTTCCACCATGACGACAACCAAGAGAAGCACACTTTTAATACCTTTTGAGACAAAAAGTGACTCAAAAGGGATCCAACCTGCTCACCTACCCCTGGAGATCAGTGACTTGAGTATGAACCCAGTTGACTACCATCACCAATACCCTCAAATAGGATGAGGATATCTCCTACCTAATCAATAAGGCCCATCAGAGGATGTTTTTCTGCAGACGGTGAGGAAGGTCATTTCAAAACAACCCATGGTCAATTTTTATTGATAATAAAAATAACAAATCATTCTCTTTCATCCCAGCCAGGCACAGCTCTGCCTCCTCCTGATCTAAGGATAAGCTCCAGTGTGTTGTTTGTGCTGCTGAGCAAGTAATTGGCTCAAAACGTCATAAAAATACTGATTCATTTAGACCAAATTCACCTGACGCCTCACATCTCCCTCTCGAAAGCTGTCACCCATCATAGCTAACCCCCTGCAAACCCACGCATTCTCTGGACTACTGTGCAGTTGAACTAACTTTAACAGTTCTATTTTTGTGAATCAATGGTACAAAGCATAGTCAGTAGGTATGGTCAGCCTGGCTTAAATCATGATCAATCTAATCGCCTCTTTTCCTACTCTCTAAAAGCAATGCAGTCTGAGCCACAGACCTCTGACACTTAGGTGATGGAAGAGAGCAGTCTGCAGTGGCTCTGCTTCTCTCAAGAAGGTTCAGAATTGCCACAAGTATATGGCCGATCAATCAGTGAGTATGTAACTTTTGTGGAGATACTGGATGACAACCATTCGCACTTATGAAATGAATGAATAATATTATTTGTTCCTGCTTCAGGGATTTTTTATCAAAGTGAAATATCAATAAAATGGGTTGGTAAGCTTTTTAATAGCATCTGTTAATGTGCACATCACTTGGTAAAGCCACGGAAATAGCATACGGCACGAGTAGGCGGGAGATGCAAGCACAAATCCCTGTAACCCTTGACACCAGAAACTGCACTGCACTGCTTGATCGTTAATGACCCAACCCCCTACTGTGCTTCTCCTCCCACTTAGGCAGAGTCAAGTTCATGGTGACTCACCAAAATACCAAAAGGGCGAGAAGGCGAGAAAAAAACTGCCTGACAAAAATGCCACTTAGCTCCACCATAAGCCCAAATAGAGCCCTAAGACTTACTACTGTCACTCTTTTCTTTCATTACCCAAGATGTTTTCACTTAACTACCACAGTGTCTGTTCATCCCTGTCCCACGTCCTTGCACCAATGTCACTGAGTCAAAAATACAATATAGTACAAATGTTGAGTATAATATTTTGAAATTCACTTTTTTGACCCAATTTGGACTTGAATCAGGGATGGTTTCAGTCAGAGATGGTGGGTGGACATCTGACAGTATTTTTCCCCCATGGAACAATGTACCATGTCTATACTATAATCAGCTAGCTGTGTTAGTACTTCTTAGTACTAACCTAGTACTTCTACGACCTACTTGTATTCTATAAAGAGTCCAATTTATAAGCCGATTTACTCATTGGATGTATGTGGCATTTATTCAAGAAGAATAATGTATTTTGAAGTAAAATAACAAACTATTTGACCTTGTTTTTACACGTGCCATATAACTAACATTTAGCCTGCTTTACAGTCTAACATATATCATATGACTGCTGGCCTGGTAGTTGGTGATAGCCTGTAGAGATCTTCTGACATATTTGCTCCTCATGGACACCTGGCATCTTTTCTTTGATGCGTTCTGTCAGTACTTGAATTGCCATGCTGAGCTGTGGCCACTTTCAGAATTGAGTGACGGCCTGTTCTGTCAGGTGGGACCTATGAGACAATTTATTAATGTTCACCACAGAGAGCATTTGTTCACATAAGTCGGTGCCTCCAGTTATGCTTGGCCCCGAGGCAGAGCTAAGGCATCACGTCTGGGTTGAAAGGAGCAAACTCTCTCGCCCCGGTGTGCTATTGCACTGTATTCACTGCCATTCAGTTCCTCCTGACAGGATTCTGGATTGCTCTCCACATCAACTGTAAATTGTTACTTTCAAAAAGTGCAGCCTCAAGCTTAGCATATCTGCTAAATTCAGATTTGAACATCTTCAGTTTTTTCATCTATCATGCTCTGGGATAAGCAGTGGTGGCGAGTGCCTTTGCCACTACAGAAAGTGACCAAAGTTGTCATCTCTGCCCACATAGTTTTGTGTGGAACACATTTTGGCTAGCTATGCACTTGTTTGAAATGTGTTGGATTGAGAGCTATATCTTTTTACCCCACAGTGTACAGTAGTATACTTTGTCTGGCAACCAGGGCTTGGATTCCTGCTTAGTGCAGCTAGGCAAGTTTTGATTGAAATTAGACCACAGATTCATACGTGGGCTGGATCAAAACTGAGTGATGTGATGTGTTGGATCTGGCTCATGTGACTAAAATACACATGTGGTCTAAAATATTAGATAGTGACAAATCTTCTAATTATTACAATAATCAATATTTTGCCTCATACAACAAATAAAAATCACAGAAGGGCTCAGAGGATAGACAAATGAAGAAAAATTCAATCAGACTTTTAATCGATCACTCATCATTCTGTTCCACTTTCCAGTGTATCTCATCAGAATGAGGAATCAGATAAAGTGTTTGTTGTGCAGATCAGGCAATTGAGACATTTATTGTATTCTATGGCTATGATAATGGAGATTCCTACAGTATATTTTCAAATTAAAATTTGGGGGATGTAGGGGGAGTACTTCTTTCCCCCTACATCCTCTTTTGAAACTGTCTTACTTCAGCAAAAACCTTCATATTTAGCTTTTTTGAGCTAGCAGAACAGGAAAGCAGTATATTTGTAGTTCTAGTCAGAATGCTTTACAAGCCTCAATATCACTGAATGTAAACAATCACACATCATTGTTTGGGGCTTCAGTTTGATGATTGCCTTGTTTGTCTCTACAAGCCAGATGCAGTTACACAGCAAACCAAACTTTATTAAAAAGGCCCTCTGGTGTGTTTGGACTGAGAATGCTTTATTTTTAGAAAGTCTGCCTCTGTTAGGGCTTGGTGGTGAGATGATTAGTCTCGTCCCTCTTAATGTAGTTTTTTTGGACTCCAACAAAGACATTGCTGTTGGTAAACTCAGAATCCTTCAGCAGACAATACCTGCTCAATCCCACAATAGTTCAACATAGCTGCTGAAATCATAGGGTTCAACTTTCCCAATCTTCACTGTCACATAAAACTGTCAGAGAATATTTACCTTGTTTAGTTTACCTTTGGTCACTGTTTTCACTGTCTTTTTCAGCACACCAGGTCTGAAACCAGCAAACGCCCCATATAGTCTGTTCGACAGTCCCAATTTCATTCTGTGATTAATCCGGCTTTTCAATTTCCCTCTCATTCATTTCAGTATGTATTCTTGCTCCTTACTTTTCCTCCTCTGCTTTCCTATCTAACGCTTCACGCCATTTGTCCACAGTTAATCCACAAGGTAAATCTAAATTTTCAACAACATTTTTACCGCATGCGTGACGGTTGATTGTCGGCTAACGCATTAACATTTAAATGAATTGTGATGAGGTCACGGGTGTGGGTTTATTGTGTATATTATAACTGCTTCAAATGTGGGTTAGCCAATTAGAGTCGAGGACCAGAACTATCCATTTTATAGTTACAAACAATGGTGCTTTCAAACTAACTGAAAGTCCAGAACTTGATAGGGCCGTGTATAAAAGTGTATAACAATTGGGGAGTCAGAGAGTCAAGGAATCCAGTCTCATTGCTACTCCCAGTGAGTGTTGGTTATTGATGTGGGACCTGCACACGAAACTACCAGTTTAAGTGCAAGTCAGCTGCAAAAGTAGCCAGTGTGCTTAATAACAAGGGAAAGAGCTCTATCTTGAGTGAACCTGAACTATGACATCATTGTTGACTTTGCCAAGACGCTGAAGAGCAATGAGGATGAAAGCCTGTCTTGCCTGCCTCTCCTCAATGATGTGATTGATGTATGTTGACCACTCAACAGGTCAACATACAATAGCAGCTGTGAGTGACGATATCCACCAGCTCAGCAAATACTCGACATTGCCGTTGTTCGTAGACACTACTACAGCTTTGTAAGTGTTAGTGCATCCCCCGCCACACACACTGGGATGCTGACCACAGACTCTGGTATACCAACCAAACTCACCACCTTAACCAGAAACTGTGTGAGCAAGGGTATGGCCAGTCTTTCCAATCAGGTTATGGTAAGACTTACTGGTGTAGCAGGTTTGTTACCCTGGAGAGAGTGAAAGATTTTTGGAGGTCAACTGATTCTGGGTCTGAAAGAAGGGTTAACTTCTCAGAACTGTGATTAGAGTGATCGAACCACTTTTTAGATCCGGGATCCTTTACATAAACTGTTGTTTTTCTTTTATCCAGCTGTTTAGCATTCTTCAACTCCTGAAAGAGTAATCGCAATCACACCTGAAGTGACCTCAACCCTTACCTCACACACTTACACGTGACTGATTACTTCCTGTTAGATCAAATAACCAAATCAGCTAGTGATGAGGCAGAAAGACAAAAATGCCTTAGCACCACGGCTAAACCCAGACAAGTGACTGTTAGTTCAGCTCAGCATGGTGCCGGTGAACCAGTTGACCAGTCTCAGCTGTCCAGTGTTTACTGCGAACTGCTAGCCAATCATACTGCTATCATGGTGTTGATCATACAAGTATCCACTCTAACCAAACTCCTGGAGAAACTAGTCAAAACCACAGAGGGTGAGAAGCAGGTAGGTGCTCCCCCATCCCCCCATGGACGCCCAGAGAGCTGACACAAAGGGTTGATGCCATGTGTACAACAAAGAAATTCATTTCTCCCATCCCATTCATTTTTCACTGTGGCAAGGGCACAGGGCCGTCTTAAGAAACAGTCATGAGTACAAGAATGACTACGATTGTTGTCTGACTATTTTAGACCCCCGGGTCATTCCTGGGTCGTTGCCCCGGTGTGAAAGGGGTATTAGAAACCAGCAGGCTACTTACATATTGGTAGAGCAGTATAAGGTCCATCCGTTTCACTCATTTGTCCAAATGTTAGAGAGGCAGCTGTAGGGCACCCACAGAGTGGTGGGCTAGTACTCAGTAACACAATATACACAATGTATCTGCTGTATTTGGATAGCCTGTGTGTGTACACATAGTTTCTGTACATTTTAACTAAAATATGGTAGGCTACAATCAAATATACATCGCATTGGTTGTGTAAAGGGGGCAGCAACCATATCCTAATTATTATCACAAAATTTGATAGCTGAGACCTGAAACAATACACACGCGGCAGCAGCACTGCCTATTTAGATAACTTCTGTTATTTCCAATCATACAATCATGAGTACTGGGGCTCGTCCTACAGATACAGATCCCATTCTGACTATGACGTGATCAGCTCACCCCGAGCAGCCAATTGACAGGTGATTGCAAAATGCCCCCAGTATGTACAGCAAAGCTCATTGGCAAGTGGTGTATGGTTTCACACACAGTCAGTGGTCCCCCAAGTCAGATGCTGCTTCACTTGGGCTCAAGTTACGATCATGGGGAGGGTGTGGATAGAGAATGCATTGCCTAATGTGGAGATCCAACCTCTTGAGACTTTACTTACCGACTGCCCCCTCAAGGTCTCTGCAGTTAATGGCACCAATGTTCCTTTTGATGGATGGATAGATATCATCTTGGACATATTAAGTACTCACCATGGAAAGATATCTGTGCAGGTTCCTATATTAGTTGATCAGAGCTCTGTCAGTTGCCCACTGCAATTGCAGAGATGGCTCCAAAATGGCGCCAAAATATGAAAGAAAGGAATCACCATGCCCGTTGGTCAAATTGTGAGTTGAAGTAAGAGTCAAAGCCTGGCCTGGAGGAGAAACAATGCTGTTTGAGCCAGTCATAATGAACAACTGCCTAGATGCTGTGGCACTCTTCCCCGCCCTCATGTATGTCCCCTGTGGGTCCTCCAAAAAGTAAAGATTCCTGTCCAGAGCCTTACAAAGCACTCACCTTTCACAAAGAGCAGTGTTCAGCAGACTAGAAGAAATTGTTTAGGTGAGACTTGTTACTAGTCCTCATGGGAGCATGGGAACCAAATGCCAGCCCACCATTCAGCACTGGAGAACTTTTGTTTACAGATATAGTAAATGGGAACCTGAGGAGAAAAGAGGAAATGTTAAGGAAAAGTGGCACCCACCTGTTGACTTGTCACACCTAGTGGAATATTAACAGGAAGTAGTTCAAAGTATGTTGTATGAACGTGGTGACATCGGCTGCATTCCAAATATGAAACTATAAATCAACTTAAAGAATGACACACCTGTCCAGAAGTGTTACAACACCATCTCAAAACCCTTGTATAAATAAGCATCACCATACTTGTCTCCTGTGGTGAAAAAAAAAAGAAAAAAAAGTAGCTTTCGAGAACTCAATTGCAAGACAGTCAATGACCAACACGCACTGCCATGGATACATGATCTGCCGGACAACATTAGGGGCTACACCTGGCTTTCAATACCTGACCAAGCTTGTGCTTACCATCAGGGCAGTATGGATGTTAACTCAGAGGAGAAGTGAGTGAGTGAGTGGCACATTGGTAAAGTTGAATGGGAGTTCAACTTTGTGCCAGTCACATTTCAAAGGTGCATGGAAGGGGTTTTAGAGGGCTGTTTCCCCCACTTGGACAATGCACTTCTTGAGGACATTTAATGATAACATGACTGACCTGAGGCATGATGAAAAGAGAGAGATGCCAAGTGAGGTACACAGGTGGTTTAGTGTCTGGCAATGAAGTCAATGGACTAGCAAGACCCATGTTTGAGCCCCTACAAAGTTCAGGTGAATCCAGTGGGGTAAATGTAGTGGCCAAGCCCGCCAAAGGCAGAGCACTGGTCAACAGAAGTGGAGAGCTGCCCTCCAAAGCACCAGTCCAGTGGACACCTGAACACAGTGCTGTTGTCTCTCATTTGTAGACACAGTGCTGTTGTCCTACCATTTACAATCTGGTAAGCTCTTACACTCTTGACAACCTCCACCTTGAGCCTAGCAGACTAAGAGTACATACTTGTCTTGGTGGATCACGTTTCCTGCTTTGCACAGGTACACCCAACAAAAATAAGTAGGGTTTCCCTGAGAACCTGCACCATGATCAGTGACAGGAGTGTGAAATGGCTCCATTCCTGTGCCTCCAACAACTGTCTGGAATAATCCACTCTCAAATCATCCCTTGCCACCCGCAGGGAAATCCAGTTGACGGAACAGAATGAATCGAACACTACCACAGATGCTTCTTCAAGAAGAGAAAAAGTGGAAGCAGGGGAGGGGAAAGATTATCTTTCTCAAATAGTCCACACGTTGTAATGATGAGGTTTACTAGACATGAAGCAACAGATTACTCACCGATCTTTCCGTTTTATGGATGAGCCCCACGCTTGCCAATTGATCTACTCTTGAACCTGAAACCAGAACAAGAGACACAAACGAGAATACAAATTGGAAAACAAGATGGCTTCCAAGAACAGACAAATGTCCTCAGCAACAGGTAAAGCCTGGTTTTTGCTTCTGCGAGTCTGTGTACATGATACTCATCACTGTGTGGCCTTCATGCAAAAATAATTTTGATGACGAAGTTGCACAAACAGGAATGCAGGCATCATTCCTAAATGCTTCATGTTAGCAATCAGATTTGATGAAGAGGTTTCAAATCTTCCTCATTATTGATGCCAGATGGTGGCACTGTAATGTGCAACTTTACATTTTGGCCAATAGCTCCTGAGCCGTGAGGCATAGTCTTTTCTTTCTTCAGATTCCACGGCTCAACCCAAATCATTGCATATCTTGGTTTTAACTTCTGTCTTGACAGGTTTCCGTTTCCGTTTGATAGTTTTAATTTTCTACAAAAACTATTTTTTACTATTTCTCTCACAAAGTTGATCCAGTCTCCATGTACAAAGCATGTGGACATCCTATATTATGGCTGTTAAACATAATTTTAATGCTCCTCACCATTTGGCTGTGAAACACAAATGAATTTGACAGCTGATGCTCGAGCAACCAAATTTGACTTACGTGTTTGGGATGGGCCCTGAAGTGTGTCAGTCCACATTTTGTGATGCAATATAGTGCTGCCATTAGGTGAACCTTGCAATAACCTTTTTAATTTCTCCTACAAAGTTGCCGCAATATCCTCCAAATTTTACACGCAACTACTTCACAGAATTGTGATACTTACCTGTTTGGAAGGTATACATAATTCTTTAATGCCTAAATGTTCAAACAGCCAAACTTCATATAAATATATAATGTAGAAGTGTGAACGGCTTAAAAGTGTGTCAGACCACATTGCTTGTGCTCTATAGCTTTACCATGAAGCCAAAATTGGTAATTTTTCAAATATTGTCAGGCACCTCTTCACCTGCAGTTGCAGGACTTTCACAGAAATGTTCTATCTTTGAAATGACAAATCATTATATTGTTCTTATATATTGAACTTACGTATATTGTCATTGTCAAACCATTTGTCCCTTAGGCTTACACCCTTCTAATGGCTGCTATATTTTTTTATTCTCATGTATGTCCAAATTTGATGAAAACCTTTCAATTGGTATGCATGCACTGGCTACTGGTTATTGTGTATGACATAGTGCCACTGATACTGTGATTATGGGCACTATGGTGCTGCCGGTGGTACGAGGTAATTGGAATCAGTAAAGAATGCCCTCTTGGGTATTATTGGGATAATAAATGACTTTGAGTTACCTTTCTATTCAGTTCAAGGCTCTCAGACAAGAGCAGCAATATAGCATGAGAGAAAATGTTGAGGAATTCACATGATAAATGTATGAGCAGCAGGTCGACCATCCATTAGTATGCACCCAGTCTGAATGCTGCATTTGCTGTAAAGAATGATGGTGTATCTGTGGTCTTCTGTAGCCTTGGTGCTGGTGTTTTTCCCAAAAATATGATCACAAGAGACAATCTATCACCTTCTCAATTCATCATCTGCCATGTAGTGTGAGATGGCGTAAAATATCACAAGGCTTTTTGAACGGTTTTCTTTGTACTTATCGCCATACATTTTGCTTAAAACACCATTGCTGTTTCTCGAGGTGTATTAGCTGTAATGCAATTGTGTGAGTCTTGCAACAGAAGGTCAGCTTTAAAAGGTTTCCATTATTGAAAAGGTCAGTGCTTCCAGGTGTGAAGCACAGCCTGAGCAGAGATGGAAAAAACAAAATGTTGAAAAGATTTAACTGAATGATTCTTCTGTAATTGTTTAAGATTCATGTTCTTTGCTGTTTGTTTGTGTGTTTGTGTGCACTACACGTGTGTGCTTCTGTACTTGTTCTTGCTTACTTGCATCCTCCTGTGCTTTTGTGTTTGCTGTGTGTGTGCATTGTGTAACTGCCCGTTGCTGTCATGTTTTTCTGTGTGTGTATGTCTGTGCACACCTATTCCTGTTTGTATTTGTGTGTGTGTGTGTGAGTGAATTTGTGTGTGGGCCGCTCCTTCCACTACCCTGAGCGGTGGCTAGGGGGTGCACTGTGGACATGGTGTGTATGTGAGAGAGAGAGAGAGAGTGAGAGAGAGAGAGAGAGAGAGCGCGTGTGTGTGCGTGCGTGTGTGTGTGTGTGTGTGTCGGTAATGTATTCCTGCCTGTGGCTGGGCTGGTCACATGGGGAGAGCAGCCTGTTTAAAACAGCCTCAGCTCGCTCACTCAGAGCAGTGCGAGACACAGAGACAGACACACACACACTCTCTCTCTCTCAAACACACACACATGCTCACACGCACAGACGGCAACTTTCCTCTATCGGACTGACACACGCCGGGATAGACCCACACTCCCCTCGCTACGGAGGACAAGAGGATAAGGAGTGACACATAAGGAAAAAAGGAAAGAAAGGCAGAAAAAGGAGAGGTTCTCAGTGAGTAGCCCCTTGCTTTTCTTTTTTAATTGTATTTTTTTTTTTTAACTCTTTCCCTTTTCCTCAGCCCTGTTTTGAGCCGGACCTGACAGGGAATGAGAGGGGGAGAGCTGGATGGAGGGATTTGTGAGAGAAAGAAGGCAAAAAAAAAAAAAAAAA
>OOFE01022995.1:0-11685 GCA_900323365.1 Monocentris japonica | reverse complement strand
AGCTTCCTAGCTATACTACCTTTTGTTCCATGAAATAAAATACATCATCTAACATCCACTTTGTGAATTTTTGTCATTCCATTCTTTTAATATCGACTGTTGCTGGCAAAATGCTAATCTATGGCCTAAAAAATGATGCAAAATGACGGCCTCCGCTTACAGACTCTAAGGTAACACTTAATTTGACAATGAGATATTGATGTTTACAAATGGCACACACAGCACCTTTAATTTGTCAAATAAAGACAAATAGAAATATTAAAATCAGTTTCAATAATACACGTATCACAATACTAAAAAATACACTATACTTAAGTAGTATAGTGTACTGCAAATTTCTGTTTACTTTGTGAAGTATGGTATTGTGTCACATTATGACCCATAGTATTGATATTGAATTGCATCCTTCACAATACCCAGCCGAAGTATCTGTCGACAACCTTGGCAGAGATAAAATTCTGTCACAAGTCTACAATATCAATGTGCATAACTTGTGCAGTGGGAAAAAGATGCAGTGACCCAAGAGGATTTTGGGAGACCAAACTGAAGTCAAATGCCTCTTTGTGCAATTCGGGCTGGTGTCTGAAAAGGCAAGTGTGAGTGCAGACGAGAAATATATCGTAACTTCAATGACTTATATGCAATATGTTTTATGTTCTTTCACGTTTGAGGTCATGCGGGCAGTTTCACCTGGTGGGATCGACCTCAAAGCTGATGTGCTCAGGGGTGGTGATGACCCCTCTTAATAAAGGTTCCAGTAGCTTCTGCAAGTACGCTGCCCCATATACCTGACACACACAAAGGAAACCACACAGGATCCAATAAATAAAGTGCATTCAACATTTCCAGTCAACCAAAATATGTAGTGTTAGACAAGTTAATCTTATACATTACAAAAGCTCCTCAAAATGAACATATCTACTACTAATATCTACTTCTGCATGGTTAGTTGTTGTTTTTTTGGGGGGTTTTTACATTTTTTTACAAGAGAAACCGTTCCAGTGTGGAGTGGGAGGATTTTACTCAGCTTCAGCAGTGTTAGTCTGTAAAACCAGTAATGAAACATGCCTCCCCCTGCCTTAAGGTGCTGCTAACCACCTAAAACAATTTCATTAGTCTGGCTTTCAATTGAGAGTTTCACCCCGCATTCACACTGCAATCGCCACGATGAGTCACCGGAAGTCCATTCATTTGTTATAGAGCTGAGCGATCAGGGGAACTCAGCTGATGTGCTTGACGGCCGAGAAAGGTTTGCCACAGCTGACGTTTTCACGGTCATCAACCACGAAAATGGTCAAAATTAAAGATATTGAATATTGGCAGTATAGGTATTGGTCTTCAATCCATATCAGCCGCACCATGGACTAATGCTTCACCCAGTGTAAATAATTGTACTGGAAGAGTAAAGTTGAGGTATGTGCATTGTTTTCTACCTTAAAACAGAAGGTCATTATTTTGCTGGCCAGGCTGTTGCCTCTGAAGAGCGTCTGCATCGAGTCGGCCAGCTCCACCTCTTTGGAGAACATGTTCCATAGGAGCTGGTAGAGGAGGTGGCGGGAATCGAACAGTGTCACCAGCACTCGGGCTAGCTCATCCTGGAAATACAATAGACATGTATAGATCAGGGATAGAAATAGATTCCAGGGCATTTTACATCACCTTTTCATTGCCTACCCTGTATTTACCTGTGTAATAGTTTAGTCCAATCTAGGTAGGGGTGAGGAAGGTATACAAGCTGGTCATTTTGACTTAGAGGAGAGGGGAACAGCTTGCTGGCTGTGGAATTGTTGATCAGTTGAATTGTTTAAGTTTATCTTATATTCGCTGAGTCCGCACCTTTTTGTTTCATTTTTGGTTAATAAAACCACCACCTCTTTTTGCATCAGACCTCTGCCTTATGACTCCCTTCTTCAACACATCAACACCCTTTTAAGATTTTTTCCAGTGCCTAGCCACACTAGCATCCAAGTAGTGGTACAGGCACAAACGCTACAATCAGGCATCAAGAGCTTTTTAGAATAAAATGATTTTCTTAAAGCCATGGGAAAGCGGATTTGGATATCTTTTATTTTTCACCAAAGTTTGAAAAACCAGAAAGACCATTTACTGGATATAAACACACAGGCAAATGAACCTGTGATATGTCAAACATAAACAATCCCTCATGGGTAAGCTTACTAGCAAAAAACAAAAAGAATAATAAATAAGATTAGCAGGTTAACTTGACTAGCTGATACTCTGCGCTTCCTCCTTTGGCCAGAGAGCCCAGAGGATGACTCTGTATGTTCCAATGGGAATCCTGACAGAAATTTTTAAATCATCAGTCCAACAGGTGATTTCATTGACACCTTCAACCAGGAGGACGGGCTAAACAGTAAAATCAGCTGATGTAGTGTTTAGTTGAAAGGAAAACCTCTTGGCCCTCCGTAGCACATGTTGGACACCACCTACATAAAATTGCCCTTGATATTCTGAGCCAATGCAAAACACATAAAATATTGTCCACAACAAATCTGAAGACACACAGTGGGTGAAATCAAAAGATTAGACGTATTTCAATAGTTTGCAAACTAACTACAATATAACTTAAGAAGCCAATCCAAGTAGAGGTACACACCCACTGGGATCCAGGTACCACATTGGCCAGCGCCATGGCGATGGGCAGCTCTCCCTGGTCTCCCATCATAGTGACCAGCTCCACCAGCCTCTCGAAGCGGTCAGCCAAGACTGTCTCAGCCAGCGTGTCAAACTCCGTTCCCTGTTGCAGGATTTTGGTCAACACTTCCATGAAAGTGGCTCGCGTCTGCAGGTCCTTGTGGTAGCCCAAGCCTGGGGAGGAGTCAAAGAAAAACTAGCGCTCATGGAAAATTTTAGCTTGCAGCTCTTCATCATGACCAGAATCTTCCCCGAATTGTAGTTTAACGGTAAGAACATCACCAACATCATCATCGTTTGCATAAAGCATAAACAAATTGAGAAATTGTTGCATTAAAAAACATTGAGGAGTCAAAGTTCTTTGCAGTCTGTTCCATTTATAAGGTGCATAGCAGCAGAAACCAACCATCTAACTAACCAGTCCTGTGATCTGGTAGCGTAATCACTGGATTTAAGACAGTGGAGATGTGAGGTGAGGCAAATATAATGCAATGCATTTCCCTTCTTGTTGTTAAAGAAGACCAGCTAATGTTTTGATATAAATCACAATGGAGTGTGAAATTTATCACCTGTAATAAAACACAAGGCACTGTGGTAAACTGCATCCAACGGCTTCAAAGTAGATGGGGCAGCAAGTGAAGTATAAAAAGGACGGTGTTCCACATAATGTTCACCTCTATAAATCTCTGTACGAGCCTCAAGACGAAGATTAAGGTGAAGGGATGAATCCTGCGGGCTACTCACCTATGGAGTGCATAAGGCCGCTGTCTACGTTGGCGTTGAGGAGGTTGGACATGGCTAGGACAGTGCAGTGGCGAAGCGACGCCAGGCGACGGGACATTCCCCTCTTCCTCCCGCCCACCGCCTGGCCCTCATCCTCCACCTCGCTGCAGTCATTCAGCAGGTTCATGAACAGAGTGAAGTACCTGGCCACCACAGCAGAAAAGAATGGGACATCCAATGAGAAAAGGCTTTTCTTTGCTAGTAGTTTGCTACCAATTATGGTTATAGCAGGCCAAAGTCCCGCCTCCCGCATATTTACATTTCCTACAGTGTGTGGACATGTGTGTGTGAGTGGCAGCCGCTGTCACTCTTTTCTATGAACATGTAAAGTGACTCAGTGAGTCAGGAACATTTGCTCTTGGCTAAATCATTCATTCATAAATTGTATTACATGTACATGTATTATCGTGACTGGCTAGGTAATCCAGTAAATGTGCGGATCAAAAAACTGAGCTATGCTATGAACTATTATCAATCAAAAGTTTCAAATCAAGTGCGTCAAAAGGCAGGATGCCATGTGTAGTGTAACATCATACTATGTGTCTTTCCATTTCATGCAGAGTGGATATACCACATATTGAGGGAAGCATCTAACATTTCAAATTGCTATGTGCTACGCCACAGAGCAATCCAGCAGATTTTCCGTCAAATTCGACCCGGTGTCACACAATGTAAAATGTATGTTAATGTTATGTCTCAAAAATGAATGTGGCAATAATTTGTTGATGTTAGGCGCTAGGTATGATCAGATGATTAATCTGACAGAGGAAGTGAGTGGAGGCTTACTTGAGGAAGAGCTGGGATTTTGCCTCCATCAGTTCTACTCCGTCTCCCTCTTCTGGCTGCAGTGGAAGGCCAGCTAGCAGAGATACTACTGCCTCCATACTGGCCTGGTCCAGGTCCCTGCAACACAACACATCACCAGCAGCAGCATAAGGCATAATGCACAGACAGGATTATCGTGTGGGACACTACTTAGATTAAAGTAGGCATTATCACCATGCAAGCAAACTAAAGATATAATAATGAGGAATGTGATTATTCAGGACTCAAAATGCATCAATTAAGGCAAGTACAAATAACAAAGTCGCACCTTGTCAGGCACTTGATATCATCATCAGCAGCTTGGTTGGAGGTCCCCATTACCCAGTCAGTCAGGTATTCCACCATCTTGTTCCTAGGAAAGACAGAGGAATCAGCATCCTCCTGGCCCCAAGACTGCCAGTTCAAACATTACCATCCTAAATATGTGTCATGCAGATTATTACTAAAATCACAGCTAAAATGAGATACATTTTTCATAGTTCTTTCATATAATATCCTACGGATTCTTTGCCAACACCAAAAACAATAGCAAAGTAAGTCTGGAGAATGAAACCTTAGTGTCTCCTGTTTTGACTGATGAATGAGTAATAGCCTTTTAAGACTCAACCTAGCATAACGTTTATAGATCAGGGTATGTGCAGCTTTCAGAAAGCCAAATTTAAGACTTTGAAGACCTTTTTAAAGCTACCTGGGACTGAATTTTAGACCAATTTAAAAACCAAAATAAAGAAAAAGTCAAAACCACACTGACTATTTCGGACTGAACAAAGCTAATCAAAGCTGTGAAACTGTAAATGTTGTGAAAGTATAAATCTAGTCCTGAAGGTGACACGGTCACCAACCTGAACTTCATCTCCTGGCAGAAGGAGAGGTCGTCTCGTCTCTCCATCATCACCTCCACTAGCTGGCACAGCTTGGTCTTGATCTGGATAGCATGGACCATGTTGCCCAGAATGCGCACATACCTGATGGGTGGAAGGGAGATCAACAGTTCAACACTATGAGCAAAGAGTTTTGTTCTGAAAAGTGAACATCGTGAGCAAGACACCATTGAAATGCAGTGACTTCTTTAACTATGGCTGGATTCTTAGGAGAGTGTCAAACCTGAACCCCAAGCTAATAATGATCACTTTACAGTGTGTGTGTACTGACCTGACCAGGTTGAGCATCATGGTCTCGATGCTCGCCTGTCCCAGGTGTTCAGAGCTGCCCTCTGTGTGGTTATCTAGCAAGTTCTTCATAATGGCAATGGTTTGCTCCACAAACTGGGTGTTAGTGTCATTGATAGGGACCTGGAACACCATAGAGTGACTTACTGGGTGGATAAACAGAACTGTAATGTCATCCAAATCTTCAACACTGTTAAAGGTTGCAAAACATATTTCTTTTTTCTATTAGGAGGACTTTTTTCCAAACATAAGCCCCGTTTCGACCGAAAGTACCCTGTACTTCTAGTCCCAGAAACTACTTTTCAAGGGTCTAAAGGTTCCTTCAGCCCGTTGTTGTCTGCGTTTCCACAGCGGTCTAAAGACCCGCGAAGATTAGGCAAATTAGTCCGCTGACATATGAAATGAGTCCAGTAGGTGGCGGTAATGCAGAAGACTATACAACAACGATGACGTCATATAAACTTATTTTAGACCCTGGTCCTTGCGGTTGAAATGCACAGAGTCCCTCCAAACGTTCCTAGTCCCTGTGGAAAGTTCCAGCGGTCGAAATGGGGCTTTACTGATACAGGGTCTACATCAAAACTTGAGATCAGTTTGCAGATATATGCAGCTGATATTGTCCTTTAAAAACCAGATATAGTCCAGTCAGTGTGGTCCACAGTGGCGATGCCTAGGGCTTTCTTTCGGGGCTTAAACCCTGAATGTTTTAAGATTAGCCATTATGAGCGCTGTCTACAGAGATCTATACTTAACGTATCCATCTTTAATCCAAGTGTGTGGTGCGCACGACGTGCCGAAAAGAAATCCGGGGATGGAGATTGTCTTATTAAACTTAAATGTGGTATGAAGGTGTGATAACAAGGCTAACTGGGAACAATTTATTTCTGATTGTACTGTAATATTATTACTGAAATAGTAATTTTTTATACTACTTGTTATTGAGGAAAGTAATAATATTACTGTACTGAGTAATGTGTTACCGCCCATCACTAGTTTGAGGTGTCCTGTCATAAAAACCCCACAAAATGTGGTTCCTCCGGAAAAGAGTTTCTGAGGCTCATAAGGCTGGGAAATGCTACAAAAGCATTTCCAAAGACTTGGGCCTCTATCAGTCTATAGTCAGGGAGATTGTATACAAATGATAAATGATAAAGAACCCTAAAGTAACAGCTCAGGATCTGCAGGCATCTACTGAAGCATCAGCATTATCATCCTGAGTTGAAAATGCTTTAATGTCCCATGGTCTAAATGCTGTTTCAGGGGTTTTTCCAACAAATGCCAACAAATTCCAACAGTAAATACTTTAAAAATATAAAATATCAGCAGCAGCAGTTTCAATCCAAGCATATCAGTGGCCTCCATAAACCCCTATCAGTCGAGCCTTACTTGAGATGGTCATGAATTGACTAGACCTGTAATCACCTTCGTAAACTAACTTATTAAAGTTAGACTTTTATACATACCAACTGGCATCTAATAATGGTCACAAGTTTGCCCCCTAGTGTGACTCACCGTTCCCTGCGTGTCAAAGAACTTGCCAATGCTGTTCCTCAGTTTGTTGAAGAGCATGGGGTAGAGGGCGGGGCTGAGCTCCAGCCCCAGAAGGTCTTTGACATTGGTGCGAACGTGAAGGCCGACCCGGTCGTGGCCACATACCAGCAGGGCCAGCAGCCGGTCCAGGAAGCGGCTAAGCGGCGTCTCGCTGGAGGCTGAGGAGGAACAGGAGGTGGTGGAGACCACAGGGTTGGACACCTCACAGGAGCCCATGGAGATCATGGAGTGTTTGCGCTCGCTCATGGGACCCATAGGCGGGCTGTAGGTGGCGGGGCCAGGGGTGCTGCGCTGCTGGAGACAAACACCGCCCAGAGCACACAGGAAGCCCGTCATGTTGATCCACTCCTGCTGTGGGGAGGTATACAGCAACACTGAGTGGCACAAGCAGTGAACCACAGAGGCTATAGGCCAGAGTTCCTCAAATCCAAATGATTGCAATTAACTTCCTGGCAGAATAGAAAACCAGCAGTACTCTGGACCCCGAGGCCCGGATTTGAGGACCACTGCTATAGGCTATATCTATGCATGTGTTACATAACAGGATGTCTGCAGTTTCAAAAAGAGAAAGCCAATTTCTAATTGAACGTAGCATATAACAGAGGCATTGAAATGGTCTAGTCTTTAAAACTTTTTAGGAAATTTTTAGCAGAGTGTAGCTAACTTCATCCATGTTAATCCTGTAAAGCACCCTTACCTGCCCATCATCTGCCTTGTTTTTGGGGAAATTAAGAATGTGTTTGGTGGCCTGGTCCCATTTTGCATATGTGTCCTCCCAAGCCTAAAAGAGTAATGGACAAAACATATCAACAGTCGTGCATAGAGGGAAATGAGAACAAACTTGAAATGAAAATGGTAATTTGACATCATCTACACAAGCATACAATGTCCGAAATTTACTTTTTGGCTCACCTGCCGAGGGCTGGTACTCTTTTCATTTAATTTATACAATGGATTTTTGTTCTCATCTTCATTTTTTCAAAACATCAACTAACAGAGAAAACAAAGTCTCAACTAACGTTAAGCTACGCAACCATCCAGGCAGCAGAGACACAAAAATTTAGACATGGCTGCTTTGTGTATACCAGTGTAAGAGGCAGCCAATAAAGAGCTTGTTTGATACAGAGCCATTGTTTAGCTTGGATTTGATTGACTCATAGTCAGAGAGTGTATGGTGGCCAGCAGGGACAACGTTTGTAGACAGGCAAAGATCATTCAAATGTTATCGTCTCACAAAGTTACCAACCAGTGAGGCAGCTCACATTTATTGATTGATCCTCCAAAGACAGGATACACAGGGTTTTAAGACAGGATTTTACTGGCATTTGGCTCTTGGCGAGTGTTAATTTCGGACCCTCTAAGCATATCAGCTGTGATCTCAACCATTAGAGGCAAAGGAGATTCAGGACAACAGGAAAACATTTTTTAAAGAGATTGTTTTTTACAGTTGATAATAGAGAAACAGGAAAGACAGGGAGAGAGAGGGAAATGACATGCGACAGTTCCCTGGCTGGATTTGAACCCGGAATGTCGCAGTTTCATGATATACGCCACTGAGCCCAGGAGAAACCACTGGAATTTTAACTGAATGTCACCTCAATGTTTCCTGGAGTAGGGTGCTCTATCCTCCTCAGCAAGGCCATAACCCTCTTCTGCAAGGTGGACCGACCTAACAAGAGAAAGAACCAAAGTGGTAAAGGAAAATTGACAGTGAAAATCCCCAAGTTGGCCATGATTTTATTTTCACTATTTAGACTGAGACTACAGAGAGAGGGGTTACAGATGACAAAGTGCTACATCGAGGAATTGAAACCCCAGACCAGGGGAAATTTAGACATACGTTTAATAATCTACCGCACAAGAGAATGCGCAGGGCACTGTGGCAACATTTCCTGTTCATTGCTCCATGACAAATAGGCTTGAATTGGCCTGCACTTTGTATTTACGTCTTATTGCTTGCATCCCACTGTTATGAATATTGTGCACTCTATTGCATTGCCCCGCCATGAATTGTCCCAAGGAAACATCACATTGTTTTTTTCATGGTCTTGCTGGATATTAACCACTGTCTTTTTCTGCTTTCTCACATTTTTAACAAGCACAGAGGGGGTTGTTGAAGGCATTTTGAAATGGAATTGCTTCGATCAGTTGCTCAATTTAGGTCATCTCAATCTGAATTGTTTAATGCTACAATATGCAATTCTTTGACATTAAATAATAAGAAATAAATATGACATTATCTACATTATGTAGTCTTTCTCTGTGACCCTGTGTGTTCAAAACCCCGAGATTGGGGGCATTCTGGAGCTTATACCATTTGTTGTGGGTGTGTCGTATGTGTATGGCCAGCAGTGAGCTGGTTGTGGCTATCAAGGTGAGGCTAGTAAGTGCTGTGGCCACAATGGAACAACTATGCAAGAAAGCGGAAAGAAAAGAAAGAACGGTGAAGCTACATATGCAGCACCACAAGACCTGTTCAAAAACACGGTGAACATCAGCAGACGCATTAAGCATCTGCTTCTTTAACACCTGTGGTAGCCTCACAGATGCCAGCAGCCTCAGCCTCAGGCTAGCTGCTGATTCAAGCTAGACAGCTCATCAAGAGGAGTGACAAGTGTTGGTATGGGAACTCGACCAATGGAGGGTGAGGTGGGTGGAGCTAATAATACACTTGATTTTTCAAGGCCAAAAGTTGCACATTGCAACTTCAACAAATTCAACCTTTGCAGATGCATTCTGTAGAGACAGTCAAGATGGCATGTTTTTTGGCTGACCTGTGCCCATCATGTTGCTGACTGAGGCCAGCTCACTGAAGGTGGCATAGTTGGGTAGAATGTTCTGGACGGGCACCTCGTCGGCGGCACTGCGGATGTCGGCCTCCTCACAGAGGTGGCGGAAGCAGGACATGGCGACCAGTACCGCCTCGGCATCCGGGCTCCACAAGAACATGTAGAGAGAAACCTCTAGCTTGGTCTGGGCCTGCCGGCAGATGGGGATGCCGCTGCCCATCGTGGCGCACTCCTGCAAGGACGAGGAAAAAACAGTTCACATACAGCAGAATGTCACGAATATAGATTTTTAGGCTGTTCATTATCTTTTTAAACTAAAATAATCTGCGTATCACCTTGGACTACTATTAACATTTGTGGCAAAATGGCAGTCCATTAGGTCTCCCAGCATAATATTTGTCAAATGCACAGTGCGCAATACAACTGCTGCCTCCCAGTGTGCCTGTAAGAGAACACATCTCATTTAGCTCCACTGCAGCTGATTTCTCCATCAGAGCTCTTCTATTGAGACAGTGTCTGTCCCTTGCCTTACTAGCAGGGAATATCAATTTTACAGAGCTGATAGAGCATAAGGGCTGTCTATAAGCCCCTATGTACAGAGAGTAAACCCCATATGAAAATCACTCTCTTCCAAAGCTTGTCTGATTAATGAGCTACTTAACAATCACAAGTTTGGTTCCCTAGCACTCACTGACACCTGGCTAAAAGAAAATGAATACACGTCTTTAAACAAGGCATCGTCCAGGCTTTCATACCACCAAGTCCCATAACAATCAAAGAGAGGCACGTGTGAAGCATTTATTTATAACTGGATATATGTTTTTACTTGGCAATTAAGTCCTTCCTACCAGCCAACAGGCAATCTTCCAGACTACTTCCAGCCTCATTTGTCCTAATTATTCTCTACAGGCTACCTGGTCCAAAACACCTTCTTTCTTCACGAATTTGCTGATTTTCTTACAGCTTTGAGAGCAACTTTTGACAGAATCCTAACACTTTATAATTTTAAAGGTGCTTTTTACTTTTCCCATAGCGTGAAATGACCATAATACACTACCGTTCAAAAGTTTGGGGTCACTTAGAAATTTCCTTATTTTTGAAAGAAAAGCACTGTTTTTTTCAATGAAGATAACATTAAATTAATCAGAAATACACTCTATACATTGTTAATGTGGTGAATGACTATTCTAGCTGCAAACGTCTGGTTTTTAATGGAATATCTACATAGGTGTATAGAGGCCCATTTCCAGCAACCATCACTGTGTTCTAATGGTACATTGTGTTTGCTAATCGCGTTAGAAAGCTAATGGATGATTAGAAACACCTTGAAAACCCTTGTGCAATTACGTTAGCACAGCTGAAAACGGTTTTGCTGGTTAGAGAAGCTATAAAACTGGCCTTCCTTTGAGCTAGTTGAGTATCTGGAGCATCACATTTGTGGGTTCGATTATACTCTCAAAATGGCCAGAAAAAGAGAACTTTCATATGAAACTCGACAGTCTATTCTTGTTCTTAGAAATGAAGGCTATTCCATGCGAGAAATTGCCAAGAAACTGAACATTTCCTACAACGGTGTGTACTACTCCCTTCAGAGAACAGCACAAACAGGCTCTAACCAGAGTAGAAAGAGAAGTGGGAGGCCCCGGTGCACAACTGAGCAAGAAGACAAGTACATTAGAGTCTCTAGTTTGAGAAATAGACGCCTCACAGGTCCTGAACTGGCAGCTTCATTAAATGGTACCCGCAAAACGCCAGTGTCAACGTCTACAGTGAAGAGGCGACTCCGGGATGCTGGCCTTCTAGGCAGAGTGGCAAAGAAAAAGCCATATCTGAGACTGGCCAATAAAAGGAAAAGATTAATATGGGCAAAAGAACACAGACATTGGACAGAGGAAGATTGGAAAAAAGTGTTA
>OOFE01022990.1:15188-25611 GCA_900323365.1 Monocentris japonica | reverse complement strand
ATGTGGCTGTGTGAGACTAGTATGATTAGCTCCTGTCACGCGGGCCGTAAGTCATACCCTCCCTGACGCCTCACTCTCTGCTCACCCCGCCGAAATGCATGTGTCACCGCGGCCACGAGTGATGTACGCCACCATTATGTACACAATAACCATCGTTAGGATGTCCAATACTGCATTATCTCTGCCCCTGTCTCTCATGCTTGGACTTTAAGACTCCTAGCTCCATAACCCCAAGGTCAAGCAATGAATTCAGATTTTTTTTTTTTTTTCTGCATTCATCCTCTAGAGGTCAAACAGCACTTTCAGCAATTACTCCATAACCCCTTTTGGCACTCTTTTACTCTGGCCCGGGAGCTCTGTCCCTCATGTCTTCATCATCTGTGTTCTTCATGGTTTTTTGAGCCTCTTGCAGCCACGTTTATCTTCCTTGCAGCTTGAGGCTGACATGTGAGGGACATATGAAAAAGTCATACTGAGGAGAGACACTGAGATAGACAGGGGAGAGGGAGAAGAGCATGAGAGCAATGTCAGAGAGTGACAGAGAGAGACAGAGAGAGAAGGTTTAAGTGGCAGCTGAAGGAGTTACGAATGAGAAAATCAGGGATGGGGAAAATGTGCGAGAGGAGAATGGTGAGTCAGAGTACGTGGCAGGAGTGGATGCCATGGCAATGGTGTAAATAGTTAATGGCGTTCCGGCATTCTTCTTTCAAAAGGTTAATTACGTCTAATCTGTGTACAAGGAGCTGCATCGGAGGAAGTGACATTAATAAGGCATGACAAGGCTGAGGAGCAGGTAGGGCAGCAGTCTGGGGATTGGAGACAGGCGGACAGTGCCATCTACTCTGTCCAGCCAACTATTAGGACTAGATAAAAAGACTTATCAGTCATCAGTGGGAAGAGGAGGAGTGATGGGGAGAGGGAGCGAGATGAGAGAAGTGGGTTGAACAGGCTTTAATAAAAAGCTCTCTATTGCTTATACAATTTTTGCCTTTGCTTAATTGTATGAAAATACCATTTCTAATTTGGAGTATATCTGCATTATGATCGCAGAGAGATTCATGTGTAGCATAGGCATTTTTGTCTTTGAAATGTCTAACCCAATTTGCTGCACTTATTCTGAGAAGACAGCCATCTGATAATATTGCGTCCCTTTGGGGTGAAATGCTACTAGTAAGTGAAATCCAAGAAAGGAATGCTGAAAATAATCTCCAAGAAAATCAAAGCAACAGAATGGGAGCAAAAGAAAGTCTGCAATCGAACCTTACATCAACAAAACGAAATTTTGGTGCTTTTAATATGCACTGATGTTCCTTTCACTGCACATGCCGCAGAGTGCTGAACGCACCCGCAGATTCATACATAACTACAGCACCAATACGCACAGCGAGACCTGGATCTGTCAGTGTCATTGAGTCGAGTCTTATATCAAAGAAAACAAGATCTGAGTCATCTGTTCCACGGCAAGGCTTTCTTTTAACTTTAGACAGAGAGTGGAAGTGATGGGTGGGAGACAAAAGCAGCGTGACTGCTCTCTGCGGAGACACTAATCCATGTGATGGCATTATCATCCACACATCAAGCCCACTATACAGTAGGCAGGCAGGACTGTAGGACGTGCCGCTCACTGTGACAGCTGGGGTCTTAATGCTCGGGAGTGAGGAGCAGCTCATTACTGCTGATGTTTTCTCAGTGTTTTGATGGGTAAATAGAAAAAAAAGGCTATCAAAAAGCCAACGCTGACAGCCGCCGCTTTGCCTCCCACTTAATCTGGATACGCATGAATGAGAAAAGGATAATATCAGCATACTGTGATATATTCTTTATAAAGAAAGTAAAAATATCAGCTGCCCTTTTCAATCAGCGATTTGTATATCAATGGGCAGCTCGGGTCGCTCTGGATGGTTGTGCTTTGAAGTGGCAATTGGCGATAAGGATTATAATTAGCCCTTTGCTGTGAGCAGGTGAATGAAGCTGCAGGTAAAGGCTGATGATGTCTCGCGCCTCTCCCTCGAGCTCCTTTGCCACCCTCTTCAAAGACTGAGATGAGAAATCAGTGGGTGTAAAAGTCAATGGCCTCCAACAAAACTTGTGGCGGACGGTCGCAATCTGACTGCGGCGTCGTGATTGCGTTTTATCGGCCGAGTGCCGCAGACTCGCACGCATCGCTGTGTCATCAGCTGGCAACTCACCCTCGTGCCTCTCGCACAGATGCTCTGGCAAATTCATTGCTCGTCAATCCGTCACACAGCTTTTTATTTGCCTTTTTTTTATTTGGAGAGGAATTCAAGAGAGTGGAAGGTATTGTGCTTTTATTCCCCCTACCTCAGAGTGAGTCACTGTGAGAATGAAGGACTGCACTCTGTTCAGCTCGGACATCAGGATCAGAGAATAGGTCTATTATGTTTGGGTGAATGACTCACTTGTCTTTTGTCAGTATATGTATGGACAGTATGGTCAATGTATTCTGCTTCAACCATACTGTAACAGAAAATATGAATATGCTGAGACATTTCTCATGAAAAAGTAAATCAACGCAATGTAATTGTAAAGGCATTTGGGCTCTATTTTGTCTATTTATTTATTTATTTGTTTGTTTGTTTGCCGAATAGCCTCTGTCAGCTTCGACAAATTGTTTCAAGTAAATCATTTTTTTCTTGTACAGCACATTGATAACATGCTTCTTTTTTATGAAGAATGATTCAGAACACAACACTTTTGCTATTGATGTCAATGGTAATTTAACCTCAAAATACATAAAAGAATACAAAAGAATAAAGAAGTCGGCAGAAAAAAAAAGAGGAAAAGAACATCAATCGGTCTGGATTGGAATTAATTTATTTGAACACTGCCAAAGTCACACAAGGATTAATACAATTTGGTCAGTGGGTTTGTGCATGTGTCAGTGTGTGTGTGTGCCGCACGTGTTTGTCTATGGCGTTTTTTACTTGGCAAATTTGGACCAGGCCTGACACGATGCACTTTGTTCTTGGCTGAATGACAGACACCCCATTTGCTGGATGCAAATGAAACACATTGTCAGTGCTCCTAACACAGCTCTTCTTCTTCCTTTAAAAATTGTGGCTTTTCATGAAAGTGTGTTAACTATTAATAGATGGGTGGTTCTCACAGATGAAGTCTGACCCCACTGCTGAGGAGAAGCATGGATAATGACTTTTAGAGTAAGTTCCGCTCAGTGGATACACATGCACTTTAATTACCTCATGCACTGTAGTGGGAACTCATGCAATTGTAACTCATGCTGATAGAGTTGGTTGCCAGCAAATGTGAATGGCCAACACCCCATACACAATCATATAATAAATTGGCATGGTAGCGAGAGACCATAATTTCAGGGAATGAAAAGAAATAAACATAGGTCCCAGTCCTTTCTGTTGAGTAATCAAACAACTGACTAAAAATAGGAATAATGTATAATGTGTCTTATGCACAAGTGTAACTAATGCACAAGTGGGATGTTTTAGCTAACTTAGAAGAATAAAAGTTAAGCGCAGCAGGATTTGATGGATCTCAAGTGATCTGTTGCAAAAATAAATCTTAGAGACAGCACATAAGTATGACATTCTTAGAAATAACCCACAGCAATTTGCAAGTCAGATCCCCCCCCCCAAGAGAAGTAACCCGATGCAAAGACGCTCGACACATTTTTGTTCAGAGTGAAAAATGAAACACCTACGACTAAGGAGATTTAGGACTTAAGTCCTTGCCACGGTGTAGGATCAGGCCAAATGTGCTGCGCGCAACATTTAAGAAACCCCTGGGACAACTTCCTCACTTGCCCAAACAACTTTAACAAGACGGATGTCACTAATGGCTCCTCTGACACCTTTACAAAGTGAGTACAGCACCTTCAAAATTTAGAAAAAGCCTGGCCTGTCCTGAGCATAACATACAGATTTTTTCACTTTAGATTTTTCTTTTTTTTTTTGCACATGGGCAGTTCACATAATAACATCTAATTGAGCTAGCCTTCACTGATGCATTGGCTGATTTGTTTTCGACTGATGTTCCCCCTGAATTCCATTACCATGTGACGTTCACGGGGCATTTACTAATCAAACCCATAATACTATCACCGGAGTCACTTACCCAGCCAAGGAAGAACATTCCTCATCCCAAAGGCTTAATGACGATGACTCTGGCTCTCTTCGCTATTATAGCCACAATCCCCGGGGAACAAGGCCCTGACAGGTATCACAATGAATGGGGCTGATTTTTTTTTTTTTTTTTCACTTCTGCCTTCCTGTAGTGGAAATACACCTCCACATTAACATTACCACAATGAGATTATTTTTGACATGGCAGGTGTGACATATTGTTTATGGCTTACATGTGACAAGCAAAGTGCTACTGTTGGATAGTCGACCTGCTCACCCTGCACAACGTGACATTTGCCTGGCGTGATTATTTCATGATGGATAGCTTCCTCCATACATATGGTTTTAAGAAAACAGCTGATGTGGAGTTGAATAAGTTTTTTTTTTTAAAAGTCCGGTGTACCTAAAGCTCTTCACTTCATTGATCTAGGCTTAGTGTGAGGAAGGCTTTGTTCCATTGCAAACATTTCAGATGCAGCAACTCAAAAGGGCGGTTTACTGTTTCTGAACTGAACCCTTTAAAGCTGCACGAGCCAAGTTTGCATGTTGATGGCTCCAAATGGCTGTGAGAGGTGACCTTCAATACCCAGAAATCATCTGATGTGACATTAGTATACTGCACACAGCGTGTTAATGTTGAGGAGACACTTTGTGTTTCACTCGTATGTTTCAAATCGTCACTTTCTGTGGGTGGAGAAGGGTACATCGCCGACAGCAGAATTTCATTTGAGTAAATAGGGCGAATCTACTGGGTCTCATTAGGGGAGATGGGCTGATCTTCTCTGTTGGAGCCCTACTTTGGGATTTAGGCTGAGAAGTCAGGTGTATATTATTATATAAAAATATATATAGAGAGTAGCTTCAAGGGTCAAATCTACGAAAGAGTACACTCTATGAAGAATGTTAAGTTGAAAATCATCGTTCATCATCATTTGGACCTTTTATATTTTAGCGTTGGTGTTTGCATTGTGCTCTGCCCTGCTCATCTTGCTCCAACTTAATGCTTTTGTTTACCGCTGACACGTGCACTCAGCCTCGTAAACAAAACGTAAAAATGATCTTGACTGACTGTTTAATATTCTGTAAATTAGATTGTTTATCACTTGGCATGAATCTGTTCTAATGTAGACCTCCTCGGCAAATAATAACATTTTCATAAGCTCCCGTTGCTTCCCCCCTGTTGCTTAGACAGATGTTGTGCATTGCAGAAATCAATCAATCAATCCATTTTCATTTCAGTGTAATGCAAAATGTCAAAATATCAAATGCATGCAGAGGCTGGGGTATGGTGATTTGACACAGAGAGGATAATGGCATTCTGTTTAATGCATTGTTATTATTGTGCACCAACAATATATGAATGCATACAGTAAAGCTGTCAGAGGAATCAATCTGCCTGCACATTCTCATGCAACGTGATGAAGGCATGCTTTGGGTGTCACAGACCATTTCACAGCCAGACTAGTGCTTAACATGATTGTGGTTCGATTACAACTACGGCAGGTCATGGTGTTGAGTGGTATGCACACACAGGAATGAGAATGCATCAGCCAAGCAGTTTCGCCGTTATATCTCACTTTAGTGAGGGGAATGGGGTGACATGACTAAAACCCTGCCTCGCTCCCCGATGAAGGCACTTGTCAACCATCTTCTCAGGCCTTGTCAGCAGCCAAAAGGTTTTAATGGACCTGTGTTTTGGGATTTGCACATGTCGTCGGTCTTGTTTGAGAGACAGAGAGTGGCAAGGGAGTAAGGGGGGGGGAGAGACCTCTTTAAGTGTCAAGCCGCTGAAAGGAGACATGGCGTCCGCTGAGAGAATAGCGGGTTCAGTCCTCTTATCCTCTTACAGCCGACGCACACAGATGCAAACTCACATCGTCAGCTACTCTCCCTTAGGTGTTCTCTCCAAGCATCACAGCCAGAGATAGGCCTAGGTGTTAGGCGGTTGAACTGCCGACTGTGTATTCTGCCTTACGTCTTCATTTAGTGGAGGAGGACAACTGCTGAACTTGTTGCGTTTGGGATGTGATTACTTTTTTTTAACGCTTGCCTCCATGGTTCCACAACCTGTGTGACAGAGTTTGGCTGAAAAGTTGTTCATAGGTCACAGATGTGGCATTCAGATCTAAGGTTAAGGTTATTCATCAGCATAAGACTTTCATTGGAAGGGGTTTCCATTGCACATTCACAACTGGTTGACACTTTCATGATGAATTGATGAATGAAAACAACCATGTCAAGCATGTTCTTTAAACATTAAGGCCACATTCATTAAATGTTGCATGACATGATTAAATGGCAAATTTCAAAATAAATGTCCATCAAGCCATTTTAAAGAGCTTTTAGTAATGTCTATCCATTCTACCCTTTGGCAGTTGTGTCATTAAATCTGAATTATAAAAATTCTTCAAAATTCCCAATTGAAAAAACAACTGTTTATCATATTTGGTGTATTTGGGTGTAAATTTTCCTTCATAAACCTGTTTTCTCCTTTGGGTATTGAAAGCATTTTTATGATTTAAGCTGACTTTTTTGGTTTAAGTATAGAAGTGTTAATGAGCAATTGAAGATTTGGAGTTGAATTAACATTTTAATTTAAAATTGTAGTTGTCCTGGGGACTTTTATTGTGAAATTCCATATGCAATCATAGTTATTAATGCAACATAAATGTTTAAAGAAGCTTGACTTGAAATGTTGACTATTGCAGCATGAATGCGGTGCAAATTTTGTCATGAAGATCTTGAAGATGAATATATAATGCAAACCCCCTTAAGAAAGAAACTGTTACCTGTCTCTAGTTGATCAAAGTACTGTCAAGGTAGTAGCATGACACAGAAGAGGATTTAGCAACACATGAAAACAAAAGAGGCAGATCTATTTCCCATTGGGATTCAGTTCTTCTTTTCTTTCTCCTTCTCTCCTCTACTATTTCTAACATCTGGACAGTTGGATTGTTGCCTGTTCTTGAAAGTCATGAGAGCAAGCTGAGTAGCCCATTTCCCCCATGTGACCCCATAACAGTTAGCACAAGGTGCTAAAGCGTGCTGTCCCCAGTGGACGCTAATTGCGAAGCAATTACACTCCAGGAGTGTCCTGTGTTGGCCATCTGACGTTTGCCCAGAACGATTGTCACTACAGAGAATGGGTAACAATGCAAACAGCCAGCCAATTAGATGATTAGCATTGAAAGAGGCCGAAAATCTCTGGGAATATGCCGACACTGGTCTGTCACGTCTGTCACGGCAGTTGAGTGCTTCATTTGGTTGTGCTTATTCCAGGATTACTTAGTATCTGTACAATAGATGGAAAATAGTGTTCAACCAAGACAGGTATTTGAAGGCTGATACTGATAGTGGTATGCTTTTTGGACTGAAGCTGCTGATAGCTGATATATAGTGCAGGCATTGAATATCTTTAAATTATACTATTGTCATGCTATAAAATTATCACAATTCAGCACTTCCCCCATGATTGTATTCCTGGCAGGGTGAAGCCCTGAGGAAAAGCCTCTGAAACAGCGTTTAGACCATCATGTGATCTCTTTTGACCCACCCCACCTATTCAATAGCAGGGAAACTCTGGGAATGATTACTACCTTTAAACAAATAATTAATTTACGCAAATATTATCGAAACAATTAATACATTTGCAAAGAACATACAATTTCACTACAGTTTTTACAGACAGTTTTTATGTAGCTCTGGTCAGGGAGGAACCTCCATCAATATCTACGATGGATGACAGGCTATATTTAATAAAAGGTCAATATTATCATATCAATCAATCATATCAATATATATCAATCTAACCATAGTGGAAGCATCAAAGATTTTTCCAAATAATGAGACTTGATCCAGAGAGGGTAGAACTATAGGGATATGAAAAGCTTTTTTAATTCTTTTTCCTTTAAAAAGGTGCAAAGGCTCATCATTGAGTGAATCAGAAGGAGCACAAATACATGCTACTGCAGCACCAAAACGCTTGCCCAACTTAATGTCATAATCCCTTCCACTTCATCATAGCTACAGTACCACTGCCATGACGGCTCAACTCGCTCACCCCGTAGAGAGGACACCCAACCATCGAGCCTCGTCAAATCTATTTATCAGAGTGATCTCTTTAAAGTCAGTTCTCCCCATCCCATCGCCCTACTTAAAGCCATGTCGTGTTAGCGCCCATAGATCGTCTCCCTCATTCACATCGCCACATCGCTGTGCTTGTTCTCTCATTATAGTGTGTAGGGCACCGACTCTGTCTTCACTGGGATTAATGTAACCGGATACTTTGTCGACATGCATGAGCATCCCCAATGAAGAAACGTCAGACACATCGCCAGCATTACATCACCCTCATTTACCAAGTAGCAGCACTTTTCTGCTATCGTCTCTGTAGGGAAAACGGGGTTAAAAAGAATTTGCTTTTTTCCTGCAAGAGTCCATTTCTGATGTAAATGTCAAACCAGTGCCTTAAAACTTTTCCCATGCATTATTTGTGTTAATTCATGGGTGGCAATTTTACTAATCTTTCTCATTGCTGTGTTTTGTAATTTATTTGTCACCCATGTGACATGCTCTGTTCTCCTTTAACAATACCCTTTCCACTTTCCTTTCGTATGAGTCTCAGACATTCCTCAATACATTCCCGCAATCCCGTTTTACCCAATCCGCCTAATTTCTCTCCCAGAGGATTCCAGTCCTTGGATGAACCGTGGTTTTCTCTGCTTGTTTAACATGCTTTTCCACATGGGAAATGCTACAGTACTTTGTAGGCGTCAGAGTAAGAGAGAACGTGAATGATCCTGCAAACTCCCAAATTGAAAATGAAACACCGTTCCACATAAATGTACTCATTATTGCAATAAATAAGCCACATTGTTCCATCACCTGAATGTATCTCTGCATTAGTTATGGTTTTCAAAAAGTCAATTCACATTGAGCTGTGTATCAGAACATGCTTATGAATGTTATTTTATTTGCTTGCTTTTGTGAGACGTACTGCACATCCAGCGCAAACTCATCTAGCTTCAGTACGCTGTGCCATTTACGCACTAATACTCTTTATTGCTGTCTTACTCAGTGACGCAGAAAATATTGTACTAATGGATTCTTATTTATTTCTCTATTCAAACACAGCTGAAGTAAACATTTATACATATACGTCTGTAAACAGGTCATTCTCTCTCAAGGCTATGGAAAGCAATGGTTTTGATACTCAAAAGGTCACTGAATACCAAGGTCATGGATAGCTATATACTGTACATGATAAGGGTGGGGGGAGTTATAGAAGGCATGGATGATCTTATATTCAGTGGGTGTTACTTCAGGCCATTAGTCACAAACTGCATATAGGCCATTGATGGTGTACTATACATAAAACACCATGGCATGCTTTTATCAGCAAATGAAGGTAATTTCCTGAAAGGGGAAATTGATAAGTCGAGTTGGTGTATGTATTTCTTAAAGGGGCCCTACTTTAGGAATCATACATACTGTATACACACAGTGCCTTGCAAAAGTATTCAAATCCCTTGACTTTTTGCACATTTTGCTGTGCTAGTTATTTCAAAACACATCTATTTGGGATTTTTCGTTTGAGTTCTAGCACTTAAGTGCACTCTTGAAGTTTAAAATAAAATATAAACCATCCATTTCCAATCATTATGGTTGAAAATACAGAAGGTGCAGGTTCAGTGGGTTTTTCCAGTCCATTTTTATGACAGAAATCAGTGGAGAAATTGGACAGGAAAAACAGACTATTTCACCTTCTGTATTTTCACAAACAGCGATGGGAGGGTGATGATTTACCTTTTCTCTGAAACCTGGACTGTGATGTCATCCATAGATGAACCATATTGTGATGGACAGTCCACCCTACACCCTAAGATCCCATTAAGTCCCATTAAGCAAGAAAGACAAGTTTAGATGTTCAGAATTGCTAAATACAATCTAAATATGACATCTGAGTAACTTGATTTCTCTATTTTAATTTCATCCTTCCAGATAAATTTCAACAATTTAGTTTACACTTTAATAGAATAGAGTTCTTTGCATAAATCGGATGAAAAATCCCAAATAAATGTGTTTTCTGAGGAAATGGGCAATTTCACAGTACATCCAATCAGCTCATTTAATACATTTTCCTTCCTAAATAATGTGGCGCCTCGCTGTGCCCAGATCTGCAGGCAAAATACAGTCAGAAGGGTCACACTGCTCTGAACCTCCTCCGGCTAATCACCCACCCAGAGACCGAGGGGTTAGAGGGCTGAGGGCAGTGAGGGCACCCACGTGTGCCAAACCGAACACCCACC
>OOFE01022989.1:11954-33220 GCA_900323365.1 Monocentris japonica | reverse complement strand
ATGGAGGAAGCGCTGCAATCAAATCAGTGTGTGTGTGTGTGTGTGTGTGTGTGTGTGTGTGAGAGAGAAAGGGAAGGAGAGAAAGAAAGAGCTTGCCGACATAATTTCTGCAGACATGCAGTCATATCACCAGTTAATTTAATTTCCAAAAAAACAACCTGACGCCATTTCCCAGGTATGAGACTTCTCATACCTGTTGTGAAGTTATGAAGAAATGACTAGCTTACAGTCAGTTGATAGTGTAGCGTGGCCATATAAATTCACAGCGAGCTTAAAAAAAATACCGTATTTCTGTCACAGGTCTCCATGGCTCCCAATCACTTATTGCCGCTTATACCCCCTCTATTTACCATGACACACTGTAATATGCCTGTAATAGACCTGCCCTCTACTCCGTTCTCTCCCTGATCCCATCTCTAGCCCAGCTGAGCCCAGGTTAAATATCCCAATGTTAGGTCTCACCCTTTGAGGCCTTGGGTGCAGGAGAGGGAGACATTGTGGTTCTCAGAGACCTTCTCACATCACTTCGGCTTTGCTATTTTTTCCTTCCCCCCTTAGCTCCTTATCTTAAGGGCGGTGGGGGTGATGACACTCCACTGTAATTGCTATAGAACTGAAAATTGGAGAGCTGCCAATCTAATTGCTTCCTGCATCAGCAAGCCCATCAGTCATTGGGTGGAAAGGCTGTTAATAGTGATGCCTGGGGTGAACTTGGTTGACCTTTGTTTTTGCTATAAGGCTTGTCCATTACATTAGCTGTAAGTAAAAATAACGCTGCTAGAATCCAAGCTGAGAGGCTATATGGAAAATCCACTCGTAAGATAAGGTCTATGCATTCACAGTTCCTGCAGCAGATAAGTAGATAATGACATTACCCTTCACATAACAGATTTGTATGATTGTGCTTGTATTCAAGTAGTCTGGAATCAAGGAATGAAGGCAATGAGTTTCTATTTTTGCTGGCACAGATGCATCACTGTTACTTTTCTGGCACTGTGACCTTTTTAGTGCAAAGTAACACCTGGATGAAATTCACACCAGTGTGATTTGCTCAAAATGCATACCTTAATGCAGAGTTGTGAAATAATGTGTGCTGCTTTTTGTCCCGCAGCCTCTCACGGTGAGGTGCTCTGAAATTTATGATGAAAGTGTTCTTCATCTAAATTACCTGACACCAACCTTTCCATTTGCGTGATGCGGCTCTATTACTTTTCATGAGTAACACAGCTCCATCTCATATCAGTGCGCCTTGTTGTGTAAGCTTTGCCTAAAACATGAGAACTTTGTGACTGCCCCCCCCCAGGTTCCTCAGGCACTGATTGATTGGGATAGCTCTGTAGCACTTTCACCGCTGCCTCTTCTCCTTACCTCGCCTGTGTGGCTGTAAAATGAATCTTGGGTGAATGATACAGAATACTAAACACACCCAAAAGGTCGGTCAATATCTAATTGCTTTGTCAACTCAGTCTTTATTCCAAGCTTAAATATTTTATGTTGTCATTAAAAATTGACAGATAGGATAGTCTAATTTCAAATCAGTGGGAGGCATCGGGGGAAGATCTCATTAAGCATTTTTCATAATGGATGACATCTTTCCTGTCAGTAGTGGGCTGCTTAACATGGGCACTCACACCTCTAGGAAAGATCACCTTGTCTAGAACGTGTGAAATGTAAAACAAAGGAAATTAGAAAATGTTTTTTCTTATCATAACGATAAAGGATAAGAAACTTAGCAGCTGCTGTAGGCGTAGTATTTCCAGCCGGAAAGATGCCAACGTATTTATTTGATGAAATTTGGTTCTAAAAAGGGTTCAATATATTCCTTATCTAGCACATAAAAAGAAACATTTGTCTCAATATAAGCAGTTTGGGGACTTCATATTTCTCTATTCCCAGAAATGCTCAGTTCATTTTTAGAATGAGTTGCCCTCCACATTACTATGAGCTGTAAGACAAATGCAGCACATGCCATTAATGTAGTCCTAGCTGCAGCAAACCAAGAGTGCAGATAAAATACCACCTCTGAGTCACACACTGAAGAGCAAACTTTGTCAGGCTGGATTAACACTCACAAGCTCCAGAGCAGGAAGGCAATTACTTGTGTTAACAATGATATCCACTGTAACGACGCTTGACGACTGATTTCCCTTTGTGTGTGTGTGTGTGTGTGTGAAGGAGGGAGAGAGAAAAAGAGATAGAGAAAGAGTTTTCTTTCTTTCTTGCCTAACATGGTCCGTATCCCACTGTGGCTTGGCTTGACAAACAAACAGCAGTAATGAGGAAGAGTAACACAGTGAGTGTGTGTGTGTGAGAGAGAGAGAGAGAAAGAGAGAGTGAATTTGCACCTATTCTTGATCTTGAACACTATATGACTTCATGCACCTCCTTTCAATTAAAAGTATGTATCTAGGCAAAATGAAAACTGCAAACCAGTAATTAAGGCTTAGAAAGTTTATTTTACATTGTGTTCAGGCCCTTGGCCAGATAGGCTCCAAACAGGGTTCAAAAACGTGCCCATTTGCCCTACCACCTATTAAGTCCCCTCCATGTTTATTTGTGGATTTTTTTTGTGGAATGATTATAGTTTAGCATCAACTTTAGATGTGCATGAAAAGGTACCAGACTTAAAACTTTCCCCAACTCTCCCCAAACACACTTTCAGCTGAGGGAGTGCTGATTTTTTATTTTTTTTTTACCTCTCCCTGCCAAAACTCTGCGCACAGTGTTTGTCTCATATACTTTGTTACTTCAGAGCCGCTCAGATGTTGCTTTTCTGTAACAAGGTCACCCCTACCAGCACTCACTGCTTTGTTTTAGTTTGGTCTCACACTGGCAGACCCAACCCTCAAACCTCTGCTTATAAACACACCCATACCTGCCTCGCTTACACCACACACACACACACACACACACACACATGCACACACGTCATCATCGATCACCTGCATGCACTCTGCCCTGTCCATGCCAGGTAGACTGACAGCCTATCATTGAGACTGACCTTGGCAGGTCACATTTCTGACAGTCAGTGCATACCATACAAGCCCCTTACTGATGGAGTTTGTAAGACGAGTTTGCGTATATGCGCGTGTGTGTGTGTGTGTGTGTGTGTGAGATAGAGAGAGAGAGAGAGAACGCGAGAGACAGACAGACAGAAACAGAGAGAAACAGAAAGTAAGAGACATGAAGAGAGGCAAACAACAGAGACAAAGACCACAAAACAGAGCCTGGAGACATGCAAAGAGAGGAGAAACAACATGAGAGCGACAGAGAAAAAGAGGAAAAAGAGAGAAGAATAGAGGCTGAGACAAAAAGCGGGAAAGAGGATTGACTGCATTGTTCTGGTGTGCGTTGTGAATCTCAAACTGTATGTTGGCTGGTAAGAGTCACGGTGTACAGGAGCTGCTGGTTCAGGAGTTAGTTTTCACAGAGAAGAATGGGGCTACTGTGGTCACTGGTTGAATGGCCAGTGTGGGACGGCTGGCCAACAGAGCCATTAAACACTACACCGCCTCTTAATCAGCCTCTATCTCTGGGGGACGCTACACGCAACCTTGGCCTGGAGTGCCATCAAAGCTCAATCACACACACACACACACACACACACACACACATTGAACAAAGTATAGCTAAAGACTAGCCAGTGGACTGAGGCAAGGTGAGAGCTGAGAGCACTAAATGTTGTTTTTTTTTTTAAATTGTAAAGGGCGATGGTCATTCTCTCCCTATTAAGGGGCCATAGGCCATATATTTGGCACACTTGAATATTACTTGAGTACTTGAGTGTGATATTAATGTTTTTGAGTAAATATGGCCAGCATACAACCTTTTGGCCAGTCTGGCGATCGGGTCCCCTCAGTAGGGTTGCGAGATGATTTTAACGACACTGTAAGATGATGTGTGCGGCCTCTGAGCCTCTTCCATCATCAATCAAGTAAAATGTACCGCAAATAAAAACAATCATTTGGTGTCAGTTCTTTCTACCTCCCGTTGAGAACCACTGCTAAAGATACATTATCTGTAATATAATTTTGATATAATTTTTCCAGACAGCTTCATCAGGAGGTGTGTTCAATACACAATATATTGAACTATATATACATAGCCAGATCCCCCCAAACCTGTCCTGAAGGATAACAATTGGAGTTTGTTGCCCATGCTGAACAAATTCATCTTGTACAAATACCCTATATGAAACGAATGGTATCCTAAAACAATTCCTGCTCCTGAAAACCAGAGCCCATCTCTGTCCTCTTCAGATATTCTCTATGCTGTATTGATCTCTCACTGCAGGAAATCCCCCTGCTTCTCCTGCCTGCGTTCATGTCTGAACGCGAAGATCTTTCTCCACTATCGATGTGTTGGATGTAGTCATCTGATGACTAGGAGCTGTGGTGGACGATTCTTGGCTGCGGCTCTACAGTGCTATCAAGCAGCTGCTCTGGCTGCTCTATGAAAAATGCTCTTGGAGCAATGGAGACGTTTTTTTGGAGGCGAAGCATATCTGCAGACACAGCAAGAAATAGAACTAACTAAAATATGTGGAATAAGTAATCATCAGAATTTTAATTGAGGTTTGTAAGATAGACGCAGCATCCTCATACCAATTCCCCCTTCAGGCTGAAAATAGCCTTTTTGCATCTGAGGGTGTCTGAAGCAGCAAGAAGCAAGTCTTTCCTTTCCTGGTCCCATTATTTCCTAATGATGAATCTCTGCTAATGGTTAGTCTCTCCTGTGCTGCTCTGTGGTGCTCACAATGGGCTTCTTGTTAATTGGCCTTTTGACAGTGATGCCCACCCACCGGTGGCCAACTGGGGTTTGATAAATGAGGTGCTCACTTTACTTGCACTCCCTCCATGCTTCATGTTTTGAGAGTTGAGTGAAGTGGGTGTTTGTTTTCCATTGCACTTTATGAAAGGCGAAGTACGCTTTGATGCACACGGCCACTCATAATAACCACAGAGTGAACAATGCTTGTTTGTTTGTGAGTGTGTGAGTCAGTGTGTCTGTATTTAAACAATCTGTAGGAAGTTATGAAATACGCTTTTCGCTTTCAGTTTATTCAGTTCTAGCCTATTCTATTCTCAAATACAGGAGTCAAGTAGAATATCCGGCGCTGACGTGACAGTAGTACGTGAACATGTGTCTCCCAATAATTGGACAAAGTAATTAAAACAGTAGATAGTTGTTCGCAAAGCCAGGGTTATTGCACAGCTGAAATATGGCAGTGACCCCCGGGGGGCCCCGTACCGCCAAATTAACCTCAGGTCAACATAATTTACGAGACCGGATGCGTAGAGTCCAGCAGGCACACTCGCGTCATCATTCAACACACAACTCACCGGGGTTACATTATTTCATATTTTCTGCTACAATAGAGATCATCTCCTCTGTCCTCTCTCTGTCCTTGCTCACTGAGGAATTGTTATTGGTGAAAAACAGCACCGATTTCAAAACTTTGAATTGGGATACGTCATGAGTAGGAAATAAGTCAAGCAGCATGCTGACATAGTTTGTGGCCTCATCTTCTCCTACCTCTTTCTCGAACATATTCGCTATTCCTGCTTCCTTCCTGTTTTAATTCCTTCCTGTACTTTTCTCTCTACACTTTATTTCCTTGCCCATGCTCTTTCTCAGGCTCTTAATGAATTGATCTAAGTGCTCTCCTGGTGCCACTGCTTGTTGTTCTTTATTGTAGCAGAAGCCTGGCCTTAAGGCCCTTGATGAGATGGCCCCGTTGCAGGCCCTGTAGCTAGCAGATGCGAAGTGCCAACATGTATCACAGCATCAAGCACCGGTGGATACCTTTTGCCAAGGTGAGAATAATATCAGATTTTGTTTACGGCGTCCTCTCTCCTCAGACATTATGCAGTCGGCACCAGCCCTCCGCTATCTGGCGCTGTGTAAACTAAAAAGCCACCGAGTTGCCCGAGGACAGATAACACTGGCTGAATGCTCCTAATGTTCTCTATCACCTTGCATTCAAGTTTGCGGTAGCCTTCCTATGCATCGTGACACCGCCTCGGCAAGACACGCTGGGAGTCAATGGGTAGGACACGTCACGGTGAGCGATAATATCTCAAAGGACGATCCCACAACAGAGAAGGTTTATGTCCTCTGGCCTCCCTCCAAATCCTATTTGGACAGGAAACTTGATTAGAGTATCCCTATGTGAGGAGGCCAAATCAGATCATGTTTGCTTCTCTCAGCTTGATTAGGGATTAATTGAAATACATCTATCATTTGAACACAGAAAGAGCCAAGCCCCCTGGGACTGGAATGGAAATAACTGGGGTTACCAGAGAGCTTCACATCCCCCCCATCTCTCACTTTCTCCTCCTGCAATCTTTGGTTTGGATATCCCACCCTTATATACTCCCATCAAGAAAACAAGAAAACATGCACCGTCACTAACAAGCCATTCATACTTACAAAGTATGTTGCTGGCTTGGTTTTCATCCTCTATTTTATATTTGATCAACTTCACTGCCTGACTGTGGTTCATCTTGTGTGCCTCACTTCAACAGGAATAATAGTTATTTACAGGAAACCTTCAAAATACAAAGCTGGTTTATTAAATCATGAGCATAACCTCATACATATCCTCAAACTGTAAGCAGTTTAAAAACAAATGAGAACAGCAGGTTGGAGAGCAGCATGGAGTTGTTTGTTGCACAGTTCCTGCCAAGTGCATAGTTCAGTCCTTCAGCATAACACGCCACACACACACACACACACACACACACACACGATATTCAGTGAACAAAGTTAAAGCAAACTCCACTTTAGAGGTTAAATATTCACTGAAAAAAAAAAAAAGATAAATTCAAGGCACACGCACGCTGAATGGCTCTGAACTTGCTTTGGCTCAGGTGTACAGGGGCAGCCACCAAAAGACAATACTGGAATGGAAAATAACCAACAAGAACACTACAGAACAGCGGCTGACAACATGTGCAAAAGGCTCTCTGAAATGAAACAATGTTAACATTAAAACAATAAAATACAAAAGCTTCCAAATTAAATACCATACATAAAATACAAGAAGTACAGATCGTTACAATAGTTACTAAAGCTGATGTCAGTGGGACTCCTCCACGCCAACAGTCTGGGCTCAACTAGATGGTCTGTCAGGCTTATATGTGTTGGAGTACACCACCTAGTCAACACAGCGCTTCATAATGGAAGTGTCAAAAGACCCCTGTCAAGATAGCTGCCCTCTCCTGTGCCTGTATACAGTATATATACACACACCCAACAAACGTGGGTGGGGCAAATTGGCAACCAGTTTAAAACCCCTGGCCTACTCCCCAGTCCCTGGGGCTACATTCAGGTCAATATAGGTTGGGTTTCTGTTAACTTGCTGTTTTATATACTTAACCCAGTGAATAGCATTGCAGCCCACTTCCCCTGATATTCTCCTGTAGAATTCTGAATTCATTGATCCCTCAATGATTGCAAGCCATCCAGGCCCTAGGGCATGATGCTCCCTCCACCATGCTGCACAGTTGGGATGAGGTTTTGCTGTTGGTATGCAGCATTTTCTCCTCCAAATAGCGTTGTTCCCTTTTGCCAAAAAGTTCAATGTTTGTCTCATGTGACGAGAGAACATTGTTCCAGTAGCTTTGTGGAACACCCAGGAGGTAACAAGAACCCTAAGATAACAGCCTCAACAACTCTTCTCCAGGGGGCCTCTGAATTTTATTTTGACCAGGGCAGATTCCACTTGAACAGAACTCTTGTTTTGAAAAGCAGACTCTGTGCAAACTTTGTGGGGTTTTTATATGGCAGGACACCTCTAACCCACACCTGAATGTCATCTCATTGATTGGATCACCTGACTTGAATTACCTCATACCTTTCATAGAAGTCATTATCGTAGAGGTTCCCATACCTTTTCAAGCTTAGGCTTCTCATGTTTGAACAATATGTTCAACAAAAACATGCAGAAATACATTTCTTGTGTGTTGTTTGTTAAACCACACTGTGTTTATCTATTGTTGTGACTTGGATGAAGATCAGACCATGTTTTAGGATCCATTTACGCAGGAATGCAGGTAATTGAAAAAGGCTCACAAACTTTTTCTCTGCAATAGCTCCTTACTGAGTTGAATTAGTATGGAGCTTTGTCTATGTCCATTAAAACTTGATAGAAACAGCAGTTGGCGCAAGTGGTCTTGAATAGTCACTGAATGAAACCCCTCCAACCCACTTGTCTCTCTGCAGGGGTCACATTAGAATTGTATTTCACTGTGAGAACTGGCTCATGCTCCGCCATTGTAAAAGAGTTGATTGCTGTCCTGCCTCTTGATATGGGTCTACTACTGCCAGAGTTACTCCATAAATCTCCCTCATTCGGCTGCTTCTGCGCTTACGATTCTCTGTTCTCTTATTGATGGAAGCCATTGACCAGAGACATTAATAAGAAGAAGTGCTTTAGACATGCTCCATAAAGTTAAACTTCACGGCCGTTAAGGGACATGGGAGAAAATGATTTGCCTTCTTTTTGAATTGTTTTAAAGAGAAAGCAAGAAAGAGATGATAATAATAATAATAATGACAAAAAATAACAATTTGTAAGCGTCCTGAACTGGCAAATGAGTATTTGGATTTTGGTTTTGAGATAAAAATGTATCACACAACAATTCATCATTCATCATGATTGGGCACAGTGCTGGCTGCTGGTTGATAATTTGCCATCTGTAAGTTAGCATAGCCTACCTGCTAGTAGTGGGACATTTGTGGTGTGAAGTATGAAAGCCCAGACACTGAGACACTAACAGTTAGTGTCTCAGTGTCTGGGCTTTCATTTCATCTTTATGCATCAGCAACCTCAATGGAGAGTTTTATTCTTAATGTAGACTATCAGTGTGTGAGCACACACATATATAGCTCTCTCCAAGGAATATGGTAGTTTGTCTATATCTATTTCCCTCCATCTCTCAGTTTTCTGTGAGACCTGGAGGCATGTGTGTAAATGTGGTGGTGCTGTGTATTTATCTGTGTGTGTGTGTGTGTGTGCATCTGTGCGTGCCTCTCTCAGGAGGAGCAGTCCCATCCATCTTCTCTGCTCAGTAATGGGGGCTCAGGGTGGCTTACGCTCGGCCCCTTGATCCGTCCTCATTTGGTTGGCATTTCGTTACGGGCCAGACACTCTTCCTCTGACACGGAAAACTCAGACTACCCCGCCTCCCGCTCCCCACCACCACCATCCTTGACACCTTTTCTCTTTTCCTCTTACTCTCTCTCTCTGTTTGTCTGACAAACACACACACATGCATACACACACAAACGCGCACGCTTTCTCCTCCCTCGTCTGCATCTCAGCTTTCACACCACTCCCACAAGATGAGAGCAAAATGAGGACAAATTGATATGAAACCCAAGGAAGGGAGCCATGGGGGTGAAAAAAAGGTAGCGGCGCCTGCGACGTGACTGTAAGCATAAATTCAGTGATATACTGCTGTGGTGTTCACTCTGTAAGTGCGTCCATTCCTCATCATGATGCCTATAATGGTCAGACAGAAAGAACTTCTGTAGGACAACTCGATACCACACCGGCATTAGACGTGGCTGCTCGTGCTTTCCGATTCTGCATTCATCATCGATATGTATTCCCGATAAAATGATCGTAGCAATTTCATTTCAGTTCATTTCCATAGCAGTTAAAAGTGAACAGCGCGGGGTGCTGTGTTATGTGGTCATTATATCATGCTGAGGCAGGGTTTGCTCTCCCAAGCTGTGTGGATTTTAATAGGGGTACGCAAAACAAATAAAGGTGAATGGAGTCAGAGGGGGGATTTGCCTCTTGGCCAAGGGTCAGGGTAAACGCAGACAGACAGTACGCTGCAATGCACGTTGAATCTCCCGCGGCTTAAAACAGGAGCTGACAGCCAAGCTGAGATGAACCTCATCTTGGCTTAAGGCAATTCCTTTCAGAGTGGTTCTCCAGCCCTGAGCTGCCTGGCCCAAAACAAAGCCAGTCAATCTAATCATGAGAAAAAGGGAGAGAGAGTGAGGGAGAGGGCGAGAAAGCGAGACAGGGAGGCAGGTTGAGAGAGATGCATGTATGTGTGTGTGTGTGTGTGTGTGAGTGGGAATGCGTGTGTGTGAGAGGACTTTGCAACATCAATCCAATGAACTCGGAGGACCTTGACTGGCTCTCAGAGGTGTTTATGTGTCTAAAACCCAGAATGATTCTGTCCTCCGCCCTCACTCTCTGAGAGAAAAACTGTGAGGGATGTTACTCCCTGCTTCTTTTCATCCCAGTATTATACCTCCCTTCTCTTTTAGCATATCAGTATGGGCACACTCACTCTTGCATGTGCACACACACTTTGATACATGACACATTGACATACACTGTTAAACTCACAGGCACATGTGCACTCACACACACACACACACACACATACATGCAAATGTGTGCACATTTACTTTTTCTCTTACAGTGCATGGAAATAAAGGACCACTGTGTCGGTGTGTGAGGTGGGTGCTGCTGGATAGCCCTACTGCTGAGCGCTGCAAGTACAGTACATCTCAATTTGTTCAGGGAGGGATCAAATTCTACCGCCTTGCAAATCTTACCAAGCAGCAGGCGAACCACACTATGAATAAATGGAGAACTGTAGAAAATATAATAGACTAGTGTTTGAACAACCGGCATAAAAAAGCCTTGGTATCTGTATCTATAAACTATCTGAGGAGTGTCTGGCCCAGAGCCACATACCTAGATGTGGAATAAATCAATGTGTTTCTAGACAATTACAAGCTGGACATCATACAGTATTGTTTATCAACCTTGTTGCACATACACATCTACTTGTAGTTTAAAGTAGTTGTACTTTTATCCAAAATGCACAAACATCACTGTGTAGATGGAAAATCAAAACTATCGCTGTCTGGTCCCCCAAGATGAGAGTTCACAGTCTGACCTCATGGAAACCCTATTAACAATCACAATGAGCTGATGACTGGATGGTATTAATCTTTCATTCAGAGCTGTTTGATCTGAGACAGAAAGTCCTTAAAGGTTTGGAGAAGGTTGAAGAGCGGAGGTTGAGATAGGACAACCTCTATCCTAATTACCTTCATCAGTCATTCTTCCCCCCACTGCATCTGATCCTCTTCTGGAAATGAAAAACTTTATCGCTAATAACAGATATCACATTGCTAAGGAGGAGTTTCCCCTTGCATATGAGGCAGATTTTTTTTTCCCAGCAAAAGAATTTCTTGGCGATGTTTAATTGCGTTTTGGCTGCTGAAAGGAAAGGGCGTGTTGACAAACTAGCATCCGTGTTAGGGATGGGTTGAGGATCGATTAACACTCATTTCTGAAGGTAAACAGCTCAGATTGTGACCTTTGGTTCTCGTATTACACACCAACGGAGCCAGAATGGGAACGTTGCTCACTGCTGGAGATGTATGATCAGCACAAGGTTGAAGATTTATCAGAGTTTGGGGCGAGAATGCTAATATTGAGTGTTGAAACCTACACCATCACAGATAAACTGACCTTCTGTGCTTGTTGTTTGAAGTAGACTTTGGAAGATTTGCAAAAGATGGTTACCTTGTCGGTTTGATTTTTGCGTTACGTTGTTTGGCGTAGCCCCCTAGCCTACTTCCTGAGACACCTTGGTGGAGATCAAAACCTCATCACAAGACTCATTAGCAGAGCACGGATTAATGGGGTGCTGAAAGGAAGGAAGGAAGAGTAGCTTTAATCCTGAACAGTAAAGTCTGATCCTAATTGTTAGCTGTAAAAGAAGGTAGAGTGGGATATGCTCCTGGTTGTTTTTGAAACAAGATACAACTTGTCAACGACCTTTTTGATGTCATTAATATTGGATTCAGGTACATTAATTTCACTGTGTTATGAGAATATGAGAGCGAAGGAGGGCCTTGTGCAATAAACAATCCAATGCTCAACTTAAGGTTTCATTTTAATCAAAGTGGAAACTGCACTCCTATCCCTGTGATATTAATGTTTCATTTTGCTGTGCGATGCGCGCAATCAAGAGCACTGTAGATGAGTTTTCTAATGACCAAATGAGTGTTTTTCTATGATGTTTCACTCTCAATTATAGGAGCCATTAATACCAGAGTTTTAGTCATACAAACAAAATGATTGCTTTCCTGGAAACTATAATGATTGTGGAGTAAAACAGGTGCCCAGTCATTACACTTCCTCACTCTCCATTGTTCTCTAGTTAAAGGTAATCAATTTTCTTATGAGCACGAATCCCTTTAGTGTTTTACTGCCTATGCTGAGTGCTTTCATTAATCAAACAGACAAACCATACCTTGGAGGGATGCTCAGTCCTCTCTTGTACACGCTGGAAATGCCTGTAAAACAAAAAAAGTTACTTCATAATGTTTAAAAATGAGAGGTGTTACTGAAACAGAATAGGGCATAATAAGAGTTATTCTCCCTGTCGCCTATACCCATCTCTCCTCCAGCCTCTCTTCTATCTCTCTTTCTCTATATTTTTTCTCTCATCTCCTCCCTTCCTGTGGCTTGTGAAGGGGTTCATTTGTCATCCAGCAGGTGATGGGTGTGATGTATTTGACCCTGACCTCTAATCTGTCACTAATGCGATACCAGCTAGGCTGCTGCATGTTGGTACGACCAAGATCCAGACCTGGGTCAAACAGTATTCGCCAATAATGTTTTATGGTTTCTTTAAGCCTACGTAGGGTTTGCCACATGGGACAATATAATGAGTGGCAAACAGTTTAGAAAGTCACTGTAAAGTATATGAAAGCAATGTTATTAAGCCTAGACAACTCACCTGACACTATGTGAATTGTCATTGCAGTAAACTCCAGTCATCTGGTACTCCAAGCAGGTAAAAACAAACACGAAGAAAGATGCAGTCCTGCAATAGCATTTTCATTTTCCACTTTTGCGTGCATTATTCAAAAGCAATAACCTGATTTGCATTTGAATTTTCATGTACTGGTCTGCACATTCGCTGACAACATTAAAAATGTTAGTGAAAAAGCCATTTGACATTTCATTTTCAAAGTCGTGACCCGCTTCTGGTTAACAAAACTCAAATGTTAATTCAAATTTGAAAATTCAAACGCAATCAAATTATTACAACCTATCTTTCCAGATATTTGTGTAACATTTAAGTCCCATACGTTTGCATTTTCACGCTCTTACCTTGGGGAGTTGAAAATGTTAATGAAAAAGCCATTTGACATTTGCGTTTTCAACGGCATGTCCCGCTTTGTGGTTCACAAAATTCAAATGTTAATCAAATCAAATGTGAAAAGTGAGAAGCAGCGCCTCCCTTTGCCTTGGGAACGTGTGCGTTAAAGAAGAAAAACTTTTGTGTCACATCTCGAGAGCCAAATGATTTTGTCTGACATCTGCTTTTTGCTGAAATTCTTACCTAACCTGTGAGCAGCCGGTTTCATAGCTTTAGTCATACCCTCTGTGCTTGACAGGTCACAGCAAAAGCAATCAGCAGGATGACAGACACTGCAGGGGAATGAGGAGAGAATAACGCTGCCTTGGGGAAATAAAAAAGCATCTTTTTTTTTTTTTTTAAGTGCGGGCACCTTAGATACTGTTTTTGGAGTGAGGTTATATTGGAATGGAACCTGATCTTCAACTTGAACTGTCAAACAAGACGTTTTAATAATTAATGAAATGCCTGCGTAAAATAATAAAGCCCTTATAGCAGCTGGATTAAAGTAAATCATTACTTAACTAAACATAATGAACCACCAGCCGTCTATTATGTCATGGGAGGGTTTACAAGGTATTACTTCCCACAGCCTTTATAAATATGGGACAATCTGTAAAGTAAAGACAATTCATTTGACCCTAAAACTGATCTCAGTGATAGAGGGTTCAAGGAAAATGTCAAATGCAATAGCATATGTACAGTGGGGCCGTGTTACCCATGAATGTGATTGTTTACACCTCTAGGGTTGAAATCTAGACTGAAATAGGATAGATGTGCTTTTACCAAGGATGATGTATGCTTAGGACTCAGCTGCCTCTCTGATTTCCCCTAAATGTTTGGCTTGCAGCACACATAAAAACAGTGATTCAATTTCTGACTCAAACGGAAGCTCAACTCTTTCTTAAAAATGACATACATGTTATTCTTACTGCCTAAGACAGTCCATTAGTCCATGTGAACACAAACAAATCTTTGATACCATACCAATGTTCAGCCTGGTCTTAACTGCTTACAGTTTTAAACTAGGAAATGTGGCATCTGACCCACTGAAATCCATCCTGTGTATCATCACAATCATCTTTTTCATTGTTTCAATTTTTACTCTCTGTGGACTTGCACATCAATGTGACATCACAGATTAAGGAACAGGACAAACTTGCCTCCCTGGCCAGGGGAGGTAGTGCTGAATGTTCACTAATACAGACTGAACTGTCCTGGGGCAAGGGAATAACATGTTTCAAAGCTGAACTTTCAATAGTATTCCTCTTCAAAAAGCAAGTGATATCAAGGGAGGAGTTAGTTAGGGTTAGATGACACTTGGTAATACCAAATGACATCACCTTTGCTTGGTTCAAATAAACAGACTGCCTGATGTGTGTAATACGCCATTTTCTCCCACTGGCAATAAGGGGGATTTAGTTACAGCTGGTTGCTATAAACTGACACTGCTTGTGTGTTTTTCTCTTTGTTTAGACACGAGCCAGCAGGGCCACAGTAAGTATTCCCAGACCGTGGGACAAGACTTGACATTATGGGCTGTACTGTTGACTTGGGAAAGTAAACCCCAAAATTGAACATTTTGCATGGGTCTCTTTGGGCTCAGAGCCTGGAGCTGTTATCCCTGTTTGCTCCACCTGACGGTGGCCTTGGCAGGATGAAAGCAAAGAGGCTTACAGATATAGAGGCATCATGGTACAGAGAGTGCCACTTAAAGTGCCATGTAGTCTCACCCATGTTAGGTTAGTTAATAGTAATCTTGGTATTAAATACATTTTTTAGTTCAAAATGGCTTACTTTCTAGTAATATGATTTTATTACCAAGGATTATGATTTTGATATAATTTTATTACCATGACAACTCAAACACACAATCCTGGTTAGTTCAATCCTCAATGCAATCCCTTAATTTTCTGTGGATTTTAACCTCTCATTTTTATTTTTTATACATACTGCTGCAGTCACAACTGGAGCTGCCCAGTGCAACCACCGTCTTGAAGTACTGTCAAGCTCCACTGGAGTAGATGGGGCCTGTGCCTTGCTGTAGGGCACCACAACCGCAGTTACTTGGATAGCAAAAAAATTCACTTGCCCACCTGAGAGTTTTTGATTCTGAAATTGATATCTTTATTAAAAAAGCGTATGGAAACTTCACCATGTAGACCAGATTCTGCTCTTTCCATACCTTGGTTAGTTCAATCTGGTTTGCCAACAGCTTTTTCCTTTTTGTTGGCATGAAATGAACCGTTCTGCTAGACACACCTCATACAGTACATTCCCATCCAGTGAATTCCAACACTATTTTGAGGATAGATAAAGCAGGGCACTGAGTTGCACAGACAACATAACATCATTTCTCAGACATGATGTATTGTTCTATCAGAACGAGGGGCACTGTAGCTCTATTAGTGCTGCTATTTGCCCTGGCTTGGCCAGGGGAAAAGAGTAGGGAGTACAAGGGGAATATCATTGGTCGTTGCGAATGTAAAGGATAGATGACCCATAAACACTTATCGGACCGGACAGGCACCACCCCTGAAATCTGGCATGAGCTGAAGGAGCTGAGAGACATTGTGGTGGAACTGAGAGTGGAGCTGAGGAACATGGATGCCAGCCTGAGAGGTTCTGACTACTGAACTGATCACATGGAGGAGAAGATGGAAGAGCAGAGCTGGGCAACACCAAGAACGAGATGACAGAGCTGGACAAGGAGAATGCAGGTAGTGAGCAAAATATGTTTATCTTCAATTAAATTTCCCCCCAATGGTCAATGAGGATTTTCCAGGAATCCCCCTCAATAGAATTCACATGTTAATCCTTTGATTTTGGATAGTTGAGATGTGATGAATTATTGTTAAGAAGAGATCAAGGGAGCTAACACTTTCTCAAAGGAAAAAAGACTACCCTAAACCCCTAAAAAAAAAATAGCTATTGCTGATGTAGCTTGCATTTTTGCTATTACTATGCTATCGCCATCGCTGTTGCTCTCTCCACCTACACTTAGAACCCACAGCTGAATGCAACATGTTCACATCCCTTCTCTGGAGGTGGTTGGATCCTGGGAAATGTAGGAAATCACTATCTGAATTTAAAATGGACCAGGCAGATTGAGGGAAAGTGGGTAAAGCAAAAGGGTAAATTACAGCACTTACCACAAAATAACACCTAGAATGCATTGGACACCACAGATTGATGATATATACCAGCGTAAGAGTGTCCAAGGGTGTTTTTTTCTTTTAAGGATGCCATCAAGCAACAAACTGGAGCTGCTCCACTGACAGTGAATAGGAGACTTACTTTTTTTTAGACACATTGCTGTGGGCAAATAGTGCCCACAGCAATTTCACAGAGATATGGGCTCATTTCCTCGTTCATAACTGTCAGTGCTGCAGTGAAATGCAACTCATTTGGATGTAAAAGCTCAAACAAAAATTCTCCACAAAGTCAGTCTCCAATTCATTGCCAGTTTATCAGCTCTGTGTTTTGCTTCAGTTTTATCACAGATTAGAAGCTTGGTTAGGAGGTTTCTTTCTTTATAGTTTCCATCATTGTTCATTTTTTCAAATATTGATTAAAGTATCTAATTTTCAGGACTACCATAAATGAGTTTTGCTTTGGGCTTTGCTTTGGATTTTCACATTGGTTTAGTTTATTATGAGATTGCTTGCAGCACAATGACGATCTTCGGTTTGGATGATCTGTGGTTTGATTTGGTGAGTGCATACTAGTAAGCTTGTGCCTTTTCTTTCCATAATTGTAGTACAATCAGCAGAACTGTCAGCTTTGGGGCAGAGAGTGGCAGCCAGTGAGAAGGATTTGAATGAACCAAACCAAAATTTGAATTAAGATGTGCCAGGATGAGAGGTGAGGCGTTTGGTTTACAGGTAAAAGTTTTAGGAGGTATTATTTGAAAGGTTCTGTGGCCTAAGAGAAGCCTGAGAACAAAATGAAATTGGTATGTGCGGTGCTATTTGGTGTTAATTAGCTTCAGCAAATTTGATTACTGATAATGCTAAATCAATGGGAAAACTGTGAGTATTTCAAATTTCTAAACCAAATCAGACACATAAAAATCTTATTTGTATCGTGCTTTTCAAAACATTACGAAGAGAAACAGAACAGACCTTTAACCTCCAATATGCATTCATTTGGTAATATAATTCCTCTTTTTAATTGAAGAGATAATATCACTTGTTATCTCATAGACATTATTATTTTTATTATTATTATAAACAGGCTTAACTACTCCACTGTACATACATACTGTACATACTGTAAAATAAAAGCTTTTGCTTCTTTCTCTCAGAGCAAGCAACCAAATTGTTTGATATGGGCTTGGAAATAGCAGCCAGTGAGAAAGAAGCAGAAGCGCAGAGGAGGGAAGTGACGGCTCTAAGAGTGGACCTGAACACCACCATAACTGCATAACTGCAGCTCCAGGACAATAACATAGAGGAACTGGAGAAAGAGATTGCAGGTAAGGTAACACTGGAAGCACACTGGAAGTGGCTTTCTCCGTTGGCTGGAACGATTCTGTGGAACCCTTCAACTGAAGTCCAAGAAAATCTTCACCAACATCAGCAATGCTTACATCCAACATTAGGTACATTAGGTGCACCTAATAAACTCTTACAAGTTCACATCACTTAACAGTTACAATGCTTGGTAAAATATGAATCCCTTTCATTTGTCACTCTCTCATTCAGGTAAAGTCATCGCACCAGTCAGAGGAGTGTACTACTTCAGATTCACTACCTTTGAAATCCACAGGTGTTCAAAATGACCAGTAAATAATGTCTAATTGGGAACATGAGGGCCATTTGTACCTGTCAAATGCACTGACTCTTACATTAGATAAGGGGGATATGGTGTACATGTGCCTTCCCTCTGGATACAGGCTTTTTGATGATAGCAATACTTTCAGTGGCTTCCCACTCTTCACTATGTGAAAGGAACAAACTGCCTTGATGGACACTTATTTTGACTTGTGTTGTGCCACTTGCTCACTGAAGTAAAAATGAATAAAAGCAGAATGATCAGTTGACTAATTAAAACGAGCAGTAAGCAGTTCAAACTTGTGTAATCAAAACTAAAAAAATATATATATTGTTTGTTTCCTTCTGTTCCAAAACAAATGAAATGACACCAGCACTGAGCTAAATCAACTGCAGTTTACTTTTACTCTGAACTGTATGAACTACATATCAGCTTTAGCACTTATCCTCTCATCGTTTCTGTCAACTATCAAAACAACTGGAGAAGAAAATAAACTGCGTTCTTTGTATGATTATTAACCTCTTTTTACCTTTCCGCTGTGTCAGCCAGAGATGAAAACCTTTCCTGTATACCTGACCTAAGATGTGGGATAATATTTAGGGCTGTGTAATGAGATTACAGTAATATGATTACAAATATTGGAATTGTATTCAGGTAGTTTGTCACGGAAAAGTTAGTTTTTTAGTTACTGAAAAATGTGTTACTTGTTACTTTATTACTTGTTGGTTCATTCATGTTTGAACAGAAAAGGGAGAAATGAATTTTAGTTGCAGATGGTAATAACATTCAGATGACAAATGAATTCTATAAAGGCATGGTAATCAAAAGATTACTGAAAGCAATCAGATTACATAGTTGGAGTAATTTCATGGATTACCTGCTAATAACCAATAATTGATTGCATTTTGAAAGACACCTTCCCAGCACTGATAGGATTTATGAGTCCAAGGAGCAGATTATAGGATAAACACCATGGCAGACATCAACAGCCCTTGTGAGTTAGGCTAGCAGTGACATAACCCCTCTGTTCTGAAACAAGTCTCCCCCTGCACAGATACTGAGGAAGAGGACCAGTGCCAGAGCAGCTGGCCATGATGAGGAGAATCAGGGCTTGTGGGGAAACTGGCAGGGAAAGATGGAGGAGACATAGTGGGTAATTGGAACACAGCCATATCCGCCAACCTGGCTCGTTACCTAAATAACAGCTTTGATTGAGGTGAATAGGCCCATAAAGGGTTGTGCTGGAGCTGATAACCTTCAATGGAGCTTGGCTGGTGTTGTGAGGCTCTTGGCATCCATGAGAGCTCTTGGCTTCCTGCAGCTGAGATCTGGATTGGTGGATGGGCACCTGGGATTCCAGATGTCTTGGGGTGGAATCTATGGTGGCATCTCTCAACTGGCATTAGTGCCTATGGGGACATTCATCCTTCAGCCTGGCATGAAGGAACTCACAGAGCCGTGCCAGCTTCCTATCTACCCACACATATCTGTCTTAGCTAGAGCTGCTGGAAGGTGTGCCTCCCGTCTGTCTGGGATGGCAGCTGGAGCAAGACGAGAGACGGTTTCTGTGGGGAACAGAGGAAACTGGACTCCTGTCCTATTCCAAAACTTGGAAAGCTAGACTAGCAACAGATGCCAATGTGGTGAAAAGGATTCAAAGAGGGAATGATCCTGATCAGCGGCAAAACAATCATTTTCCTGGATGAAAAATATTTTTTCTTTAAGCGTGACAGCAAGGATGTAATGGAGATTAGAACTGCTTTGACGAATTGCTCTCTCATCTGTTTTCTTTGAATACACTGTAATGTGTATGTTCAAAGGTATGCGCAGAGGGAAGGCTTTATAGTCTGCTGGTAGGTCTTTTGAAGTGCGCTAACAACCTTTTCAGCCTCACAGTAACAACAAATAAAGTGGTGAATCCGCACGGCCTCACTTTGGCATCAGGTGAATACAGATACAGAGTCTGTGTACGGTACACATCACTGGTGCTACTAAAAGAAAAGTGTGTCTCTGTGTGTGTACATTTATATATATACCTGTACCAACTCTAACCTCTACTTGAGGATTCCATGATAGGCATCAGTAATCACTGTTTTCCCCGCCGCAAAAGACCATAACATTTCATGACGCCTCACAAATAGCCTTGAGTCTTCCCTGGGGTTATTTCGGTCAACATCGGCTTCCATCATCGTTTCAAATTTATAGGAAAAAATAATGCAACAGCATACATTTATCACTGTGCTCTCCCTAAACAAACATTGCTGGTGGCCCACTGTGCTAACTGCATGGGGTCACGTCCAAACTCAGACTCTGCTCTCTTATGATTTCTTTCCATTCTCGCCACAGTTGCAAATAACAAAACTTAATACTTGATGTGGACTCGCGATGAAATAAAAGACAAAAACTAAATGACAGAGCAGGATAAAAAGGATAAAAAGGTTGTATAGTTAGTTCTGTTGATATGACTGACAGGGTGGTGGATCTGGAAGTGTTGAAAGGCCAGTCTAAAGCACAGTGATCCGTGTGAATGAGAGAAAATCTGGTCCCAGCAAAAAAGGAGGTGTTTAATGGGGTGTTCATGCTCTGTTACCTGCCTGACAGGAACAATCTCACTCAATCACCTTGTTTGTCACTCTCTGTATACAGGCTGCTAATTAACAGAGCACCTCAGTGTTCACTGAATGCAATGGTAACATCCATGGGTGAGTACAGCCCATATATTACGGTCATATTTGGAATAAGCTATTTAGGGCACACACAGTTCCCCTGTCTCTGCCATACAGCCTAGTGTCATAAAATTTCATGAAATGAGCATGAAAAGAGAATGCACTTTAATTGGTAGAAGATCTCTCTTCTCGTGAGACTTGAGCGTAACTTGTTTTGTTTACAAAGGAAGTGAGCGAATTTAGCCAGACAGCTAAAGTTTTTGTGCTTTTGATTCGATGGACTTCACTAATGATGAAGGTTGAGATTTAGTTTTCAGAGGTTATGAATCTACAGGCCATAGAATAAAAAGAAATACCAACATTACTAAAAGGTCTATCTTCATACTTCATACATCATCACCTACGGTTACTTCACATACTGTATGCTAAAGTGTTAGCATGTGCACCAGACGGAGCTATCTACCAGACTCAGAGTAGATTTTGGTGTCACTCCACTCATCAGATATTGGGTAAGGTGTTCAACTCAACTTCAACTCAACTCATACTATGCCTCGCAGCCCATGATGTGCTCACTCACTCACTCACACACACACACACACACACACACACACACACACACACACACACA